>JAATHB010000094.1:0-61123 GCA_014822075.1 Fusarium buharicum
GTTATATTATATATATATAAAGAGGGCCGGCATATAGGTAATCTAATTAGCCGAGTAAGTTAAGCTCTCTATTAAGCTAATTAAGTATATTTAGAAGATAATTTAATATTCTAATTAGCTAAAAGAAGGTATAGAAAAATTAAGGTGTAAATTAAGGTATAAAAGAACGCCCTAAAAGCCCCCTAATTTATAATAGGCTTATATAGTAAAGCTATAGAAAAGTAGGTCTAAATTCATAAAGGGGGGGCACCTACTTCTGCCTAGTACTATAGTATGTGTATACAGAACACTTCGGTTAACGCAGGGGAGATCCGGCTATAGAAACAGAAAGCAAAGTCTCTTCTTCTGGCCACTGCTGACCACTATAGTATTGCTTAATAATAGAAACAAACACGAACTCCGCCTCTACTGGTGAGGATGCGTAATAGCGGTTGCGCCTTTCGGATGACAATGAGGGACCGACCCCGGGGCTTAAGACTTGGCGTCTGCTGAGCAATGACATCTAACTACTTGGTTGGGACATTTGCCTGCCTTGCTCATCCTCCCGTTGCACAATGGCGGCTATTCCCGTAATCGTGTTTGCTCTTAAAAGAGTAGAGCAAACGGTATTTGTAGCATTTGGCTCTACGTCAAACACTTATTTCAAGAGACATGAGTTATAAAAGTTGAATCACCTTCATGGTACTGGACTGTCTAGTTGATAATTGACATATGGTATGCTTGAGAGAGGCTATCACATTGCAATAGACCACGGCAAACTAGTTAATAAAGTGTACAATACGACATGTCCTTGGAACAGTAGTTGTAATTCAAATCATTTCTTTTCCTTCTTGGCTTTCTCATCTGCTTCCTTCTTTTCCTTCTGACATTTGTCGCACACCTCAGGTGGCACAGTCGTTTCGCAAGTCTCGATTTTCGATATACAGGTACCTCCTTTGCCCTTTGCTGCGTCGCACTTGTCGTTGATTTGTTCGAACGAAGCGAGACCCTCGCATTTGGTGCACCAATGTCGCATAAAAGTAGTCTTGCACATTTCGACGTTAGCTGAAAGGGGAAAGTTGAGTTGATGTGATCCTTGCTGCCTTTTATGTAAGTACGTATTGGCTGTGCGCAAACGAGGAAGTACTTTGGTATTTTGAGTGGTTGCGTGAGAGTTATATTTATAGTGTTGTCTGCGTTTGATGACAGAGTGAATTCGTGGATTAGCGAATCTATGTCACCAAGGTGTTTGCTATTTGCATCTTTTAAGGAGTATGGTGTCTTCTTCACTGTCCTTAACATGTTTTTATGTCCCTGAATCAGGTTCTATAGAGCTACTTGTATCAACTGGATCATATATCGCTGTGGAAAGAACGTACTTCTCGAGATGAAGCGTTAGTCAACTACTTGTATCTAACATTGCACCCCTCTCAGAGGTAAAATGTATACACAGAAGTAGTACAGCTACCTCATTGTTTCACCTACGCACCATCGATCCTCCAGCAACTGAGGGCGAATCACTCGACTACTTACTCACTGCTACAGCCACTACAGTAGAATTTTCACCTGTCGAGGTGCAACGACTTCAGTTGTTGTAGACGCTTCTGTCGCTGATGGGTTATCGTCGTCACTAACGCTGCCCCAAATCAACCTTAACTGGCTGAGCTCTGACTAGCCAGGTCCTCCCTCTCAGCAGAATACAAGGATCGGTTAGCGTCACAAGCCTTTTTCTGCCAAACTTCAAATGTGAATGATACAAGTGAGTAGTATGCCAGTGGATAAGAGACAGGCCTATATGAAGGGGCGATCACATCATCAATCAATAGTGCGAAAAAAACATATATATACCCTGACATCTTCGCAGAATTGTTCGACAGTTCACCAATATCTACTCAAATTACCACGAAAGAGTTACCACTAAACTTACATACCCAGTTTCCCAGTTTAATACAAACGAACACGGAAGGACCCCGTCGACATGTGCAAAACCACCTTTGTCAGGTATTACTGCGTTGCATGTAATCACCTGGTCTCATTTGAGCAACCTGAAGAGAAGTGCGACCACAAAAAGCAAAACAAGCCGGGGGCGTGCCAGAAGCAAACCGCGTCTTTGAATAAGACGGCCGAGCCTCACTCATGCTCAAAATGCCAGGACAGGATTGCTAAAGCGAAGAAGAAAGCAAAGGGTAGTGTGTAGAGCATTGGCTTTTGATATGTTTTAGCTAGCTGGCATCAAAGGGAAAAGATGATATAGATCCACGTCACTAATTATGCGGACATCTTATTAACCTGTCTGTTATAAAGGATCCATTTCCCAAGTTCTGTCCCTTTCCTCAACTTGGGACATAATTCAATGACAACATTCCTCTCATGTGCCATTGTAATACCTAATCTTCATCCCTACAATGATTTATTGAGCGCCTCCTTATATTTCCTGATATGCTTCTTGAGGTCTGCCTTATCTCTCTCCAACACTTCCATCCTTAAGCTGATGCAAGATAGGCGGTCCTTTGCTTGTTGAAGGGCCACCTGCAATACTGCAGCGCCAACAACGCTGTCAAAGAGGTTTTGTCGGATCTTGATGCCTTTGGGCATATCTTGTTCCATGGTCTTAGCTTACTTAATAAGAGCTTTTGTTATCTGCGCTGTCTCATATGAGGGTTTCGAAACTTCACAGTCGCTGGGAGCCTTTGAGTTGAGAAGTCTTGAACCTCCCGCAGTGTCTGGCTATTTATACTCTCCAGGAGTAAGCGACCTACTGTTCTCTTCTCTGATTTGGATCACTGCAGGCTCCATTACTGTTCCTAGGTTGCAAGCGGAGATATACTCAAAATCACAGAACTACTGAAGCCCGCAGGTGCCGACATCGAAAATACTTGTGATTTCGCTCACCCTGGACTTTCCGATTACTATTCTCAATAGACCACTAATGCCGCAGTTGTATAAGTTATAACTACAGCTGATTTGAGAATATAAATCAGAGGAGACGTGATGCAATGAAAGCTCCAAGTTTTTGTTACCTGCACTCTGTAGATATTTTCCTGAGCTCAATCACTGCTGTCACGCATTTAAAAAGCGGTGCCTCATAGCTAGTAGCTTCAGTGATAACGCAAAGACAAACCAATAATTAGCATACATGCAATCTGAAAATGAAAAGTTCTTATGTGATTCTGAGTGTAGGGTATTCAAGTGCTGAAATGGTAGGGGGAAACAGATCTAAGTATCGCTATGCCATGTAGAACCACTCAAGCTGATTGAGGAAGTTGATCTGTTGACAACTGTCCGAAAAAAAAAAAAAAAAGCGCCGAACTCATGCCTTCTTGCGAGACTCCCATTCATGAACTTCTCCGGGACAAATATCCTTAATCTTTTTCTTCGGCTCCATTGTCGTGTCCTTGTCGTCGTCATAACCAGTCCACTGAATCCGATAGCTATCCGTTTTATCATCCTCAGAAAGGATCTTGAAGACGCGGTAATTCTTGAGTTTAGTCACTCGGCAGCGGCCACCAAGCTCCTGCCAGTATTCCAGCACCATGTCTGGTAGGCGGTGCTGCTGCACGTCGTCTTCCTCGTACCAAGCTCTAAACCAAGGGCCGTTGGGTCTGAATCTCCATTTCACCTTGAAGGAGACCTCACTCGTCTTATGGTGTACATTATGACGGTCTATTCGCGCTTCATATGCATCTTCGAAAGGGAAATCGTCTTCATCTATGTCTATAGCTGGTTAGCTGCGATAGTTTGAGAAGCTGGGCAAACCTACCGTCAGCCGATAGGCTAGATGAGAGAGGCGCTCCGGATGTCTCTGTGCTAATGTTAGTGGGTACTGGTAATCTTCAGTTTTATATCATACCTCTGTCAGACATTGTAGGGTGAGACTTTAGTGAAGCGTAGAAGATGAAGATAAGACGTTAGCTCGTTAAATATGAACAGGTTGCAAGATCCAACGCAGTTACAGTGGCGCATGTGCTAGTAGCAAGCATGGCCGCATAAATTGGGTGGGAACAAAGAAAGTAACAGAAGTGTTGGGGCTATAATTACTGCCTATAGTTTAGCAAACAAACATATCTGCCAGTGATTGATCCTTGTCAAGAGGCGTGCTTGAACTTGCGTGAATGAAGCACAAAGCAACACTAGTGCATTTTTGTGCCTCTGTGTGAGCGGAAGATACTACAGTTGACCTGTCTTTTCAGCAATAACCAATAAGAAATATCAAGGCTTGCGAGCGTGAAGTGAGCTAAAAGTCTGGCTGAGGTTTGAGCCAGACTTGCCCTTTTATTAGATTAAAGTCCCTTGGTTGACGATACATCATAAAAACTACAACTATAGAAGACTTCTGCTCAAGTCAATGTATTTATATACCGCAATGTTGGGCTTATTTGTCTAAGTCAGAGTATTGAAAGGGCGATTGACAAGAGCGACTGGGGTGTTTATATCCTTGAGCTTGTTGCCAAGCTGTCTGCGTGTTCATTTTGTACTTGGATGTATGAAGGTTTTTACGTCATGACTGGATAACATTGATGAATCTGAGTAATCCAAAACAGTTTTTCAATAGATGTCTGTCTTCTAGAGAATTCCTATATGAGACATATCTAGTACTAACCGCCCGGAAATATCGCAGCTAAACCTAATGCTCACAAGGTGAAACACTCTGCATCAATCCCCAGGGCTGGATGTACGTCTCAGCCTTGCGCCACAGTTTGGAAATTTCAGGATTCTGTCTTCACGTGATCTCGATGAATGACGCGCGCGTGCCGCGCTTTGAAATGCGCGACGCGTTCTGCTGGTGCGCTAGACGTGACGTGGAGAACGGAGCGTGTCAGCCTGTGTGATTTTGTAGAGCACTAACATGTTACATGTAGATAGTGATGGCAATAGCTTCAGTTACAACTATATTATTATAAGCACAAAGTAAACAAATAAAGTCCTTTAAATTAAGATTATTATTTCAAGTTTTATACTGTCACTTGCTTGCAACTAGTTATGCTTAGATAAATATCCTTATTAGGCTGGGTTTAGGTGCTACAGGTATAGGGTAGGTGTTATCAGTTAGTCATCATCTTACATGCGTTTTATTGGCCATCGTGGTCTTCGTGTTTCAGTTTTTACACCATCTTGGAGTTATTTCTTTAGTACCACAATGTGGCTTTCCATTCCAGCTGTAGTTTTACTCCTGGCTACGTTTGTTGGTCATGCTGTTTGTCAGGAACAAAAACCGCTCACGGACAAAGACACACCTCCAAAGCCTTCCTTTACTGTTCGCGAGCAATCATCTGATCTTTGTGATGCCGGGTCTCGGCAATGGACTGGCACCGTCAACGTTACGGCTGACAAGTCCATGTTTTTCTGTACGTACACACTTGTAGATCCTAGAGTGAATATAAATTGACCGCGTCAGGGTACTTTCAGAGTCGTCATGAACCTGCAACTGACCCGTTGTTACTCTGGATGAGTGGGTGAGTGAGTCAATATTGATATGACAACTCTCGTTAACACGAGTTAGCGGGCCAGGTGCCTCTGGACAGATGGGGCTGTTCATGGGCAGTGGTCCCTGTGTTGTGAACATTGACGGGAACTCGACAACACGTCTCGATTACTCTTGGATCGACCATGCCAATGTTGTCTACATCGAGTAAGTACTCAAGACTAGCATCACTACTCAGATCGATTTGCCAACCTATACAGCCAACCTGTAGGTGTTGGCTTCTCAGAAATTACAGACCGGGACAATATTGCCGTAAGCCTTGTACAGGGAGCCCAAGACGTCTACTCCTTCCTATCTATTTTGTCCCTCGATGTGTTCCCAGAGCTTGCTGGTCGACCATGGCATATCACCGGCGAGTCCATGGGCGGCCATTATGTCACAGGCTATACGAAGTACATCATCGATCATGAGCGTGAGAATGCTGTGCATGGCATCGAGTCTCGCATTAACATTTCGTCGGCAATCATTGTTGATGGATATATAGACGCAACGCGTCAGTCCATCGGCTATTATGACTTCTTTTGTACAGATTGGGCTGCTGATGGCCGTGAGGCACCGCTGATGAACGAAACTGCATGTTCCAACATGGCCGCTGCGATCCCCGAGTGCGAGAAAATGGGAGCTAGATGCCGAGACTCTTACGATATCCCGACTTGCCGTGCAGCAAACGAAGTCTGTGAGGAGACAATGGGCGAGTACTTCCTTGAAGGAGTGCGACCAGGGGGCTGGGACCCTTATGATAGTCAGTATATGCTCCGCCCTGGATTATGTTTGGCCTCTGTTGTTCTCGTCATGCATTGCAGAACCTAGACTGATTTCTGATAATGCAGGCCGGCATCCGTGCGAGATACCTCCCCTGTGCTCCAATCTTGCATACGGCCCTACCTGGAAATTCTTCAACCGTCCCTGGGTTCAAAAGAAACTTGGCTTTCATCATTTTCCTTTTAATCTCATCGACTTCGATACAAACCAACGATGGGACAGGGCTGAGAATATCCACCTCCCCGTGACACAAGAATTAACTTGGATCCTCGATAAAACAGACATATCAGTCCTCTTTATCAACGGAAACAATGATATAATCATGTGAGCTTATGGTTCGTACTGTTCAGAGGGATCCAGACACTGACATCCTACAGCAACACACCAGGTCAGATGCGCATGTTGGACGAGCAGCCATGGGAAGGCCAGGCGCATTACAGAAGCCTTAAGTACAAGGCATGGTACTATAAAAATGGAGAGACAACTACAGATGCAGAAGGCTGGAACGTCAAGAGAGGAGGTTTTTACAAAGGAAATTCTCGCTTGAGCTTCTTTGCTGTTGATGAAGCCGGGCACCTCTCGCCTCGCGATGAACCGGAAGCCATCGGAGCGGTTGTTCGAGCATGGCTTCGCAACTACTGATTGTATTTATCTAACGAGACCCAAGCAAAAGTCTAGTATCTCGAGAAACCTCTATCGACCTTCCACAACTTTGGCGTCTTCCAGAATCATATGTGCCCCTTTCTCGGCAATTGCATACACCGTCGCTTGTATATGTGCACTGATCTGCAAAGGCATGACACTCGCATCGATGACCCTCAAGCCCTGGACCCCATAGACACGCAGTCTCTCATCAACGACACCACCTTTGATACCAGCATCGCCTCCCATGGCGCACGTCCCTACGGGATGCCAGTCGGTGATTGTGTTTTGCGTTATCCAATCGACCAAACTCTCGTCGTTCTCGGCGGCGGCAGCTGAAGGCGAGGCCTGTGCTCGGATGATCGTAGACAGAGGTTCTGTGTGCACAATCCTGTTGGCGAATTCGAGACACAGCTTCATCACCTTCAAGTCAAGTTTTCCATGTGCACCTTGATAGTATTGTGGATCAATATCAGGCGATTCCTCTGCTGTAGCAGATCCATTGCTGTTTGGACGTATGTGAGTAGAACCAACAGTAAAGGGATATTGAAGGATCTGCAACAGAGTTGAATACTTCTTACCACCTTCACTCTTAAAATATGGGTTCCAATTACCAGGGTCAAATATGTATTCAATCTGGCCCAACTTGGAGTTGCCATCGAGGCGTTGTTTCAGAATACTCTGCTTATGCGTGTCAAAGCCAGACAGCTTGTCCGCCTCGGCGTAGAGTCTAGCAAGAGTTTCGCTCGGAATAAAGTGTGCGAGAGGCACGTAGCAGAGGGAGACCGGCAAGACTGTAAGGGGGCCATCCGCTGTTGTAGTGTATTGTTCATAAGCGGCAGCTGCAAGTTGATCGTTTTTTTGCAACTCGTCACGATTAGGGAGAGACGGATCGACCTCAAATATTGTAGCCAGCACTGTAAAAATTGATATCAGACAAGGTAATGAGATTAGAGTGTATATGTATGCTCACATACTGATATGCTCCTGTAGGTTCTCGCCTACCTGCGGGCTGTTGACCTTGACAGGCACACCGGCCTGCTCAAGGATTTTGGGGTTACCGATGCCAGAAAGTTCCAGCACCTGAGGCGATTTGACGCTACCCGCTGACAGAATTACCTCCCTAGAAGCAGAGACAGTGTATTCGAGGCCAAGGTGCGAGAGGCGAACTCCAGTAGCAACCTGCTGGTCACTCACGAGGATCTCATTCACTGTGGCGTTTGTAAGGATGTGTAGGTTATCCGCTCCAGCTGAGGAGTAGTCGGTCGAATAAGATCGACGAGCGGAGACAGGTTCAACGGCATTGACACACGTCCACACGCCCACGTTGGAGCCTCCAATGTGGGATGAGTTGGTCTGTATACCCAAAGCGTTGAGGGTACGATGCCAGAGATGATGCGATGCTGAGAAATCGGTAGGGTACGAGATGTGAATGGGGCCAGATTTGCCAAACGTTTCCGCGTTGTGAGAGACATCATATCGGGCTTGCAAGTCCTGGCTTGGTGGATGGAATGTTTCAGATCGTTTGAAGAAGGGCCTGTGTACGGTGAAAGAACATTAGTAGTCAGCTTCATTATTCTTCCCAGTATCTACGAAAGCGACTCACACAAGTCCTTCCCAGCACCAACCTTGGTTTCCTAAAGACTCCCATGCATCGTAATCATCCTTACTGGCGCGATTCCATGCCATATAGTTTAATGCGCTGGTCCCCCCAAGAACCTTTCCACGCGCCCATGGCAGAGTACGGCCCCCAAGGCCCTGCTGAGGTACTGTCTCGAGATTCCAATCGTAAGAACCTCCAAGTGCACGCCCGTAATAACCAGGGATGTCAACATCTCGGTCGTCTTGGGCAATGCCACCTGCTTCAATGACGCCAACAGTATATGAGGCGTCATCTTCAGCGAGACGAGCTGCGACCGCTAAGCCCGCTGTACCGCCCCCTATGACGATAAAGTCGAAAGCGAGTTGACTGAAGTCACCAATACTGCGGATTGATTGACTGTTTGTCATGATGGTCGATGTGTTGTTAGTTCATTGAATATTCCGTGACACCAAATAGTTCTAGCACCTTACGAAGAGTGTTGTAGAGGATGTGTTGCATGTCACATGCCAAAGCTGCAAAAAAACGAAAGAAGACGTTACTTGATCGCCAGATCAATGGTTGGTTGGTTAATCAAGTCACAGACAAAAGGCCCAGACATGGAATAAAACTGTCACATCCCTTCTCAGGATGTACCTGCTGGCTTGTAGGGATAGTTAGCAGTAAAGACCTGCAACCATGATAAGAATAAGGCAGCATTTGCGGAACCGAAGTCCTTTGCCTGGGGTTGGGGTCCCAGCAGAATTCACCTTGCTGGTGAAACGGTTTGTTGGCTGCTACCAACATCCGAACTTGACCAGATTGGACGAGAGGCCCAAGTTCACAGAACAAGGGTAGACTTGATGCATATGTATAGAGGTAGCAAGGGTGAAGCCGAAGGTCAATTGTGGAGCAAAAATCGCATCAAGATCCAGTTACTCCATGCAAACTACGTTGGTCTTCTGGAAACAAGCAATCATGCGATGGTAATCCTGGCCGTGGTCTTGAGTGCGGTATTTGAACTTTTGCCCAGCCGGCCCCATCACAGAACAGGGATCGGAGACGGCCGTTGGGCCGCTAATGTAAATAGTTGCGATTGGATCTCTTGGGGGAATTTGACCTGCTGTTTTCTCTTGTCACCCTGGCCATGTCCTTGTCCTTGACACAGATCTGCTACATTGACGCAGTCAGCTCGGGCTATCACCAACAATGATGAATATCCCTACTAACTTGAGAAAAAGCGCAGTGAGACAGGCTATAGGCGTAGGATTGCGGTCATCTGATAGCCACATATCTTCTTTCATGAGAGATTCTCCCCAGACAAACCCTGAGCCGATGAGCTTCAAGATTCTCAGCTCAGTCGCTTCCTGTCAAGGTTTGATGCTTGAGGATAGCCCTGTTCGATATACCATGTAGGATGTATTGGCTCAAGTGTTGGTACCTGTTCTACGAAATGAAGGTTTCATCTTAAGCTTCGACCGTAGTGTGAGAGGTGAGAGAGCAATGATTTCTAGCTCTGCGTTAAGGACTCTTTAGCTTTAAGTTCTAATAACCGCCTTGACTTTGTAACGAACATGTCAAGCTATCTTTCGTGATGGATTTCTTACAATCGCTCTTAGTCGAGTCCTGGATACTCTGGGGTTTGGGTGTCTTTGTAGTTGCCTGCCGGCTGTAAGTAGTTTCTGGTCTTCGAGGTGGCTTCGTTTGGCACTTGCTAACATCAAATTTCTCAGTTTATCCCGGCGCGTCAAACTCGGAAACTGGAGTCGGCTCTCTGTCGAAGATTATCTCATGGTCTTTGCACTCGTGAGTACTTGAATAATGTCCGACCTTGAGCGGCAGTTAATCCCACCTACAGGGGAACTTCACTGGTGTTGTGGTTTCGATCAACGAGGTTGCCAAAAACGGCAGCAATTATATGGCCGAGGATGTCGCAATGAATCTCACACCCAAAGAAAGAGAACAGGTAGTTTTTGGGAGTATTATGACCTTTGTCCTCGAGATATTTGCTCTTACGGCCATTTGGACCATCAAGGCTTGCCTGTTATTTCTCTACGCTCGATTAACCCAAGGTACTTCTGTTAAGCAGCGATGGGCAGTGAGGGCCGTGGCGGTCTTTTGCGCTTCTACATATATTGTCGTGGTCTTTATGTTTGTCTTTTACTGGTGTAATCCGACCCCCGAATACTGGGCAGTCCCAGTAAATCCCAGCAAAAGTATGTATTTATTGCTCTTGGCTTGTGGTCTTTACTGACCAAAACTAGTGGAATGCGCAACATATTACAATCACATGATATTAGCTACAGCATACAACATTGCAAGCGATATCATGTTGATATTGATTCCTATTCCTATCGTGATCAATATCAGTTTGCCGAGGAAGAGGTATGTTCACTCCTGAAGAACAACGTTTGAACCAAGACTTACTTTTATAGAAAAATCGGCCTCTGTTGTGTCTTCGGCTTGGGCCTCTTCAACGTAAGCGAGGCTATACGATGTGCTCATGTCTTCTTGTAGCTGATGGTTGTCCAGATCCTCGCTGCAGTTCTCAATCGATACTATAACTTCAGTAACCCCAATTCTTATGTTTTTCTCTACTGGTATGTCGCTGAGGGCGGAGTTGCGATCTGGGTTGGCAATTTTCCCTTGTGTTGGCCTGTCATTCGTCTGGCATTCGGTTCCAAAGTCGACTCATCAAACCCATCGTATCCGAATCGCCCGTATCGCAATTCGTCATACCCAGAAAGCTCAGCTGGCCGCAAGGCTCAAGCCCTTCACCTGTCCTCAAATAAGCCTTCGATTTGGGCCAAACTGGAAGATGAAGACGGCTTACAGACTGGTGCATCGCCTGATCAGGGGAGTCAGATTGAGCTTGTGGAACGACATGGCCCAGATCTGCTGAAACAGCGTTACCATACAGAGTTAAAAGTTAGCAGTGGTCCTAAATATAAACACAATCTTAGTGGCCAGATAACCGTAGTGACCAAAGTGGAGATTAGTACAAAGAAAACCTAATAGTCTTGCATTAGAATAGAGGTTGAAGGTATCCAATATCTTGAGCGAGGAAGAGACCAGGGGAGGATGGAGCACGGCCTTTCTGAAGGCCACGCAAGGTTAGAGTACAAGAATAGAGTGAATTAAAGTGGACTGTTGATGCTATGAAGGTCCAGGAAAGACCAGCATATCTTGCCTAGTTCCCGTAATGTAGATCCCAGGTCCCTCTAATTTCCGGTCCGTAGAGTGGTATTTTCGCTTCCGCTCCAGCCGATCATGACCACTCGGCTAGAACACCTGACAAGGCTCCAGCGCCGCCCTGGTTTCGGCGTGATTATCTTGTTTGTCAAAGGTCCTTCCTGCATAGACCACCAAGGATCGGGGAATCTAGGCCTGACACCGATGGCATTGGATCCTGGGCCTGGCATGAGCAAACAAGAGACACCCAATACAGAGTCGTAGAGAAGCAAGCCCGTATTATCAAACATGCATTGTTGGTTGATCTAATCGGGCAATGATACCAATGTCGCTGAAACCCCGCCAGCCGTGGCAGTCGCCCTCTGTCCGCTGGCTAATTCAAGCCAACCAAAGATTAAGCAGGGATCCGGTCTCATCTGAGATTTGGTGAACAAAATTCGGGTATACTTGTCCCCAGTGTTCTCGGCAAAGTTGATACAGCACTGACCTGAGCTGTGCTACACTGCGTGCTGTTCCTCTATCTTGTTGATTGTATACTCTGTCTTGAATTCCTACATCTTTCATGTCCTTACCAATGCAGGAGAAAAAAGACGTGGCCGAAAAGTCGGCAACAGTGAGCTCTTGTCCCGCTGCTGACGGTGAAGGGAGTTTCACAACGTCCGGACCGCTCACTCCCCTGCTGTCCTCCTTGCAGAAACTCAATGAGCGCATTGAAAGTCTCTCTGGTCTCGAAGCTAGGGGAATTCAACGTGTATCATCAGAAGAGCGTCAATTACCTTCCAACGCTGCCGACCTTCAGATCGCACTGTTATGGTTCAGTGCCAACTTGTCCCTCAACAACCTCGCCACAGGTCTGTTTGGTCCTATGGTGTTTGGCTTGGGCTTCTTGGACAGTTCACTCTTGGCTGTATTCGGAACCATTCTTGGCTCTTGCTCGACCGGTTACATGGCAACATGGGGACCACGAAGTGGTAACCGGACAATGGTCAGTAAAAACTACCTCATTTACTTACTAGATACTAATTGATACTTGTGTCTCCAGGTTGTCTTACGATATTTCATGGGATACTGGCCGTCCAAACTCCCGACCTTTCTAAACATTGTTCTCATGGTCGGATATGCCACGTTTGACTGCATAATTGGTGGTCAAGTTTGTCAGCCGTGAGTGGCGGTGACATGACTATTATGGTAGGAGTTGTACTCGTTGCCGTAGTATCATGGATTGTAGCCGTCTTTGGCATGAGAATCTTTCATACATATGAGCGGTATGTACCACTTCAAAGCAAGCACCAATATCTACACCTGTTGACATCAGGCTAGCTATGCTTGGATTGCCCAGGTAATTGTCTTGGCTGTCCTCATTGGCGTCGCAGGTCCTTCTTTCGATGCCTCAGCTTAACCTACCGTCTCTGGCTCGACATTAGCCGCGAATCGTCTCTCCTTTTTCTCTCTCTGCTTTTACGTCCCCAACTCGTGGGCTGCTGCTGCTTCCGACTTTTACGTCTACTACCCAGAACGCACCTCTCGTGTCAAGGTCTTCTTGCTTACTGCGATCGGACTAACGATGTCTTTTACCCTTGTATACCTCATTGCTATTGGACTTGCCACTGGTCTAGTCAATAACCAAGCTTGGGCCGACGCCAACCAGATTAGCACCGGCGCTCTCATTGTCGCGGCCTATGATCCTCTTTTCGGCTTTGGGCGTTTCTGCTCCGTTATCGTAGCGTTTGGTGTCATTGCCAATAGTACTCCATCGCTCTATTCTGCATCGATCGGATGTCAAGTTCTCGGACGTTACACCAAGGCTGTACCACGATGGGCTTGGTCTACTATCATGTCTCTGATCGCCTTGATCCTCGCACTAGCTGGCCGGGAGAACCTTCTCGTCGTCTTTCAGAACTTTGTCTCTCTTATGGGTTACTGGGTTATGCTCATGATCTGTATAGTGTTGGAAGAGCACTTGATTTTTCGAAGTCGCACGGGCTTTGACTGGACTGCTTGGGAAGATAAGTCTTATCTACCTGTTGGTCTAGCCGCTTTTGCAAGTTTCATTCTAGGCTGGGTTGGCGCTGTGATCGGCATGTCTCAAGTCTGGTACATTGGCCCAGTATCTAAAGCGGCGGCCCTTACGGATTTAGGATGTGGTTGGGCTGCGCATTCGCCATCTTTACCTTTCCAGTGCTAAGGCATTTTGAGATAAAGGTCTACAAGCGTTAGGTATTTTCTAGCTTCCGTATTGTACGAATATTATAGAATTAGACCAGTGACAGCTATCCAAAAGCACTCAGTTGTGTGTATCAGGAATAGCAAACGCAAAGTGTTGAACCACGATTAGAAGATATTGCTGAGATGTAAGTATTGCTTGAGCAGCAAGAACACATCACGCCTTAGTGCCTCGTCGAAACAGACAGTAGAGCCTGGCCAGTTTACACCCAGTTAGAACTATCACTATCGAATTCAAATCCACTGTCAATATCTTTTTAAATTAATGTGGTTTGTTATTGTACGTGGAGACTGCGTTTCAAGATATTAGGCACGATATATTGTTGTAAAGTAAAATTGTGGTTACCTTTCTGGCCTTTATTCAGCTCTCAGGTGTGACAAAAGTTTAACTATAAAATAGGTCATTATCCTGACTTTTGATGTCGAGAGATTCGAAGGCCGCACCCCAAGAATAACAGACCCCAGAAAGGGGGATCAAGAATGGAGGGGGTTATTTTGTCCTATCAACAAGACAAAGTTCAATACCGAAAAAGGCACCCGAATAGGTTCTTCCAAATTAAGCTTATCAGGAGTAGTCTTACGGAACACTAAGAGTAACATCCACCGTTACATCTTTTACACTACGTTTTGAAGGAGGCGATTCGTAGGACTCGCCAAAAATGCTCTCCAGCCATTGAAAAACCCTAGCCTTCCCGTTCTCAATCTCGGATACATGGTTACCCGCCATGTTTCTCTCGTAAGAAATCTCGGCCCCTTTGTTACAGAGTCTGTTGACAGTGGCATCCGTAAGTCCAATCGGACAGAATTGGTCTTGAATGGCCTTGTAAACGAACATGGGCATGGTGGGAGTCCCTTTATAACCCAATTTGGCCTCGTTGTTAAATAACTCCTGTAACTCTGGTACTCTCAAGTCTGCCGCACCATTTTCAAAGAAGCAGTAGATATCCTTTCCCAAAAAGTGTGCGACACCTTGGGCGACTTCAATGTCTCTGGCGGACAGAAACTCTGCTTTAGTGGCCTGGACCAAACGGCTTTCCAGATATTTTCTTGCCTCAGGGTACTGGACTGTGATGCCCAGCAACAGGGCTACTAAAGAGCCGGCAATAGGACTCTTATTAATGTTGTCCAAGCTAGCAGAAATGTCATCAACCAGACCCCCAAGAACAGCCCCATCAATATTGAGCTCGGGAGCATACTGTGGTTGCAGTTCGGCTGCAGCCAACGTGGCAATAGAACCACCGCTGTATCCCCAAATGGCGGTGTTGAATCCCGGGCTCTCTGTCAGGTTCAATAAGCCGTGAACTGCGCGTATGGCGTCAAGAGTCGTATGACCCCCTTGTACACTTGCACCAAATGCAGCAGCAGGCCCAAGGTGATCAGGCGTGTTCACAATCCAGCCAAACGATAGTATCGTGTCGATAAGCGAAGTGCTCGACTTGATGCCAAGGTTAGGCTCCTTCTTGGCCATGCTCCCAGATAGACAAAATGAGGGTCCAGAATCGACATTGGCCGAGTTATAGGCAAACTGATACGATAGTATGGCGGCCTTTCCCGATGGAGAAAAGTAAACCAATGACGGAATGAAGAGTGTCGTTACAGCCCATGATGGATCATTTCGCGAGTCTGTGGTTCGGTAAAGAATGTGGTACGCAGCTGATGAGCTCTTCACATTGGTCGTGAGGTTCCCAGGAGCAGAGCGTATTCGCAGAACATCGCCAGGATGAGTGGATTCGAAGCCACCAGGGGCATTATACCATGGATCCTGGCTGGGTGGCAGCGGATCTTGTAACAATGTTATGTCTGAGGTGATGGTGTCATTTGAAGCTTGTGCTACGCCGGGGAGATTGAGTAACCAGCTTACTGAGCCTGCATCGCAGGCTGAGAGCTGACGGTTGCCGGAAGGACTTGGGACATGACTGTTTCTATCCATAGTGTGAATAGATGGAGAGATATTGACTAGAAAACAAGTTGTCGAGCAGAGTATGTCAGATCCGACCTTTCAGGTCGGGCGGCTTTAATCTTACGTTAGCACCATCACCATTCAGGCTAAAACCTCGAGCTGTAAGATGCTGGAAGGGTCTGACTATTCACCAAGCGTTCGTTTATGCCAATAGTCGACGTTAATTTCACATTCGTGTAATTCAAGACCGTTAGAGTAAGGCCAAGTAAACCGAGGCCTAGTGACTAATTCAAATCTTATAAGGCGAAGGGTTAATCCGAACTCGTCGGTGCTTATTCGCGTAAGACGAATCTGACATGGCAAAAATAGTATTTCCCCACCTTGCTTGACTCATTCATTTTTTTCTCCAGATATCTAAAGACTCAAATCTTGGTGTAAATACAACAAACTAATAATCTCGACCAAGGGCTGAAAAAGAAGCATGGACAAACAAGTTATTATCAAAATTCCCTCTCCAGCCGACGCAGACAACGAGGTCCTGGTTACTACCCTCACCGGGATTGTCAACGACGCATACACTGCAGCTGAAGCAGACATCTTTGTCCCTTCATACCAACGTACATCGGCCACCGAAGTCGCCAAGTTCATCCACAACGGCCAACTCGCTGTGGCATACCTCGTATCCAATGATGACCCTGTCGGCTGCGTCTTTATTAAGCTGATGACTCCCGAGCGTGGCGAGTTTGGCATGTTAGCATTGCATGCTAAACATCAGGGAACTGGCCTAGGACGCCAGATGGTAACCTTTGCTGAGGATGAGAGCCGCCGACGTGGATGTAAGGTCATGCAAGTCGAGCTACTTGTTCCTATGACTTTTCGACATGAAGGGAAAGAAAGGCTACTGGCATGGTACACAAGGTTGGGCTACAACCTAGTCAAGCTTGGTAACTTTGATGAGGACTATCCCGACTTAATGAAACTGCTGGCAGGCCCGACAGAATACAGGGTTTTTGAGAAGAGTCTTGTGTGATCTCGACTGCAGTGCCCGATTCTTTAGAGAACTATCGCGAGAATAGAAAGCCGATAAAGGCTTTGGCCGACGTGCGTGGGGATGTCTATAAATGCAGCTACACTAGGATATATAATAATATCTTCACGTTTGACGCTGTTTAACGAGTTCCATATACTGTAAGACAACAAGTTATTTTCAGGTTTGAATATATACGCTTAGTTGAAAATGACGAAAGAAATATCCATTAAAAGCAACGCTATGTATCTTTTATTTTCTAATGCCGTTTACCTATTACACATGTTCAATAGGGCCTCTATTTTACTCATTACCTCTGGTATTCGAAATGGTTTAGAAACGACATCGTCCATACCACTCTGCAACGCCACTCTGATCTGCTCATCTCTCACATTGGCCGTCACCGCGATGACTGGAACGTGCTCAGTGATGATGCCCTCCTTTTGCATCCTTCTGATTTCGCTAACACAGGCCAAGCCATCCATGTTGGGCATCTCCAGGTCCATCAGTATCACTGACAGATCTGAACCATTTCTATTGCAGAAATGCGTCTTTTTGAGAAATTCAAGGGCTTCTAACCCGTCATTTGTGGCACTGACCGTACATCCAGCTTTTCTCAGTTGGTTGACGAGAACCTTTTGGTTGATAAGGTTATCCTCCACGATATGTATCGTCAATGTACGCGGATCGAGGACCTCGTTTGGCAAGTCTTCCTTCTGCCTTGGAATTGAGTAGGTGGTTTGGGATTTTGTCTGCGTTGTCTGTGTCACAGGCACGCCAGAACCACCGGAAACATCTGTCAACGTGGGCTGGCGCGAGCCTTTCTGATTGGGAGCAGTCGACCGTCGGGCCTGGACGTAGAAGCCAAAGTCGCTTCCTTGTCCGGCTACAGAAGAGACTCCAATTCTGCCACCGTGCAATTCAGCCAGACGCTTTGATATAAAGAGCCCAAGGCCACTGCCTCCGTACTTGGCATGCGTTCTAGGAGATGCCTGCTTGAATCTTTGAAATAAAAGCTGCTTCTCCTTTTCCGACAGACCGCAACCTGTATCTTGCACCCTGAATCGTACGTACAAACGTTCTCCTGAACCCCATTCATCTGAATTTGTAACATTGCCCAGTTCAGCTCGTGTTGGGGCAAACTGAAATCCAGGAACGCCAGAGCCACCTGGAGGGTCCCTAGACACGCCAACAGCGACCCTGATGATGCGTGTGGAAGAAGAAGCTGTGAACTTGATGGCATTTGTCATGAGGTTGATGAGTACCTGGAGAACTCGGCTTGGGTCCATGGCAACCCAGTCAACGGCAAGATCCTTGAAATCGGCATTGATATCAAGCGTTAATGTGATGTCTTTGGCTAACATTTCAGACTCAAACATCTTAAGAACCCGCTCTAGGATCACCCGAGGCTGACAGACTACAGGAGTTATGAGAAGTAGGTTCGAGTCGAGCTTGGAAACAGTGAGGATATCGTCCACAATTGACTTTTGGTGTTGGACACAAAGCGCAATAGTCTGGGAAGCGTCAAGACACGACTCGATGACTTGAAGCGAGGCGGTCGTCCCATTGGAGCGACAAGCCTCCATTGCCGATGAGATATCATCTGCGCACTGCAGAATTGCGCTGAGGGGGTTTCTCATCTCGTGCGATGTAATGTCGATAAACTCGTTCTGTTGCCTTCTGGTCTCCTCTGCCTCTTGTAACTGACGGCTTTGTAGACCTTGAGCCCACTTGAGATGCGAAATATCTGTAATAGAGCCCATAATGGACCTTAACGTTCCGGCAGATGAGATTTCAGGGTGTGCTGTGACCATGACCCAGTAGTCGATAGACTCGCCGTGCATGTTGACAGGGCTCTCGATCTCCTTTCTGAGCTTCACTTCGCCTGACCATGGTAACATCTCTTGTGTTAAACGATGCCAGCCTTCCTCCATGATACTCCCGCTGCTTTGCATGAGGTTCACCCATGACATGTCGGCATGACTGTCCCTAGTATGGCCAGTCATCTCGTAGAATCGGTCGTTGGCTTCTCTTAAAACACCCTCGGGGCTGGTGAGAAACATTCCAAGTGGGGAAAGCTCCGTCATCCTTCGAAGTCGACTCGCTTGAAGGTTCAGCTCTTGCGTCAGCTCCTCTTTCTCTAAGGCTACGGCCTCTACAGCGTCTCTGCCGCGTCGAGTCTCTTCTTCAAACAAGATGATGGATGCCAGCGAAGTTGCTAGCTGACAATTAAGTAGAGTTGCAAAAGACATATATCCTTCGTCGTAGGGTCTGCGAGGGTTGACTCCGATAACGAGGAATGCTAATACGGCATCTCCATTGGTAGGTCGTACTGGGAAAATAATTGCTTCTGAGCCTGGTTCGCCAAACCCTCGCCAAGTAATGCCTTGTAGGAGGTCTTCGGGTAGTGTGCCGTCTCTGATGCGGACAAGCGTTGGTTCTCTGGTTCTCATGGCCTCTCGAAACGATGGAACAAACCCTTGATAACTTCGCTTGAGGTCAATTTGCTCCGGTGCGGAAGGATGCCCGTATGGTATCCCAATAATGCCCTCTAGATGGCACGACTTACTAGAGATGGTGCTCCCAGAGGAGTTCGACTGATGGTCTCCCTCCTCGCTGTCCTCTACTGAATAGAGGAGTGCAAAGGGAACATCGCGGTGATTATCCTCAAGACCGTCCAAAACTAGTTTCCAGAAGCCCTTGGTGGTAGTGGCCTTGCGCAGACAATCCCCAACCTTGTTAATGGTTCCCATGCGGCGTTGACTCAAGACAAGGTCGGTTGTCTCGAAGGGAGCATTATAGAAACCAACTATACGATTGGTACCTCCGTACAAGGGGGTCAGCGACCAGCAGACATATGTTTCCTCCAAGAACCCGCGTCTGAAGAGAGCGAGGCTATCGTTGTCACGGCGGTGGCTAACGCCTGTCCGAACAACCTCAGCAAAGGTTGGCCCCAGCATATCCCATGCTTCTGACCAAATACCTGAGGCACCTGTTCCTATCATGGAAGGATGCTTGTTTCCAGCAAAGTGAATTGCGTAGGCCTCATTGTAGAGCATTGTCAAGTCACTACCCCAGAAGAGACTTGCGGGATGGGGGTTATTTATGACAATATTTGCAACTTGGCGGAGCTCCCGCGACCACGAATCCATGGGCCCAAGAGGTGTTGAGGCCCAGTCAACGTCCCTGAGTAGTTGAATATAAGGGGATAAGACGCCTTTTGGCTCTGGAACTGTCCAGTCGGCAACAGCCTTTTCAGGTTTGCTCAACACAATAGATCCGCTGCTCGAGCTCCCTGTAACGCGATCCGAGCTGCCCTTGGATGTTCCTCCTCGCCAGTAGGAGCTGAATGGCTTTCGCGGCTGGGATGAAACGGCCAAAGTTGGTTCTGTAGGTGTTATTTCCTTGGCTCCATCCTCAACCGGCTTATGTGGCTCAGGGTTGGGCGTATCTTGGCGATTTGCGACAGATGTGGTTGCTTGGGAGAGGGCACTCGATGATAGACTTCCTGGGGGAGAGTCATGCCTCCATAGTCGGTTACCACTGATCAACCTCCATCTCTTGGCGACAGTTGACCCAGTCCAGAGCAGGTCCTTGTAGAGAAAGAAAAGTGGAAACACATCCTTGGAGTCATCCTGGGTGGTAACGCCTGTGGCCCAGTTCTTGAAGTCAGAATAAGGCACAGGATTAGCCTGATGGTCGGCAAGGCTCAGAGTATCTTGACCACGCACAGAGTCTAGCAGACGCTCATGTGTGCTCAGGGCAGCGTTGCAAAAGACGGGTTGGATGGCTTTTGAAGGCGGTGGCGAGTCTTGGTCTGGGTCGAGATCGATGACAAAGGTAGGGCGTGAGTCTGCGTTGAGAACGTCTCTGATATTGACCTTATTGAGGTCGTCTGCCATGTCAGACTCCATGATATCCCATCCTCACCGCACGCAAAGGACACTGGTGTTGAGGCAAAGTTCAACATTGAGGCGAGAATTTGTGGGTTGCCAAGGTTCGCATGACGTTTTAGACTAGCGGAAATGAAAGGGAGAGCACTTGGGACTTTTTTTTTATCTGTGCTTTATCTGAACTGGTGCTATTTTGTCTTTTTCATACAAAAATCGACTCATCAATGATTGTGCTCTTCTTTCAATAGCTAAATACAACCGTTTCTTTTGCTTTTCTTGGTCAATCTCTATTTGTCTTATGCAATAGACTTGGCAGATTCTATTTCTATAAGTCATTGTCCAACTTAGCTTAGTCTGCAAGCAGGGTCCTTTATCTTGACGAACGTAGCCCGACGGCCCAACTACTGCCCAAGTGTAATATCTACTGCAGCAGAAATGATGATATGCTCATGATGTCAGGATCTGTCGGCCCAAGCACCTCTTTTGGGCTTCTTTCACCAACGCTAGTGTCCTTTGCGGCCCGATCCAGATCTCAGGTCCCAAATCTTAGATCGATTTCTGTTTGCATATCAAGCTTTGAAGAAGAATCTCCCATAGTTTTGCTCCTGTTAAACTCGTACTTATATCCATTAGTACCTACGACGAATTATATCGGACCGACCGTTTTATCCTCTTGGTGTTGTATTCACCCGATCCTTATTGTTCAGGGTAACCTGTTGAAATAAAATATGCATATATGCCCGCAAACGGTTGAAGGTTGACTGTAGACTTGTTACATTATATACACCTTGTCTAAGAAGCTTATGCATCATTAAATAAGGCCTGGAATTCTATGCCTTACTGTGCACCACAAGGTCCCCCATCGCTCGATATTGATAAGGGCAGATCGTTTGGAGATTCCCCTACTTGTCCATTACTTCCAAGTGCTTGAAGTATCTATCCCATCTTCCTTGTTCTTCTGGTATTCATCGCTTAACGCCTTATAAAGACTCTTTACCCTGTCCACTTCTGTAATCCATCGCTGTTGCTCTTGGGTATCCTGAACCTCTTTGATCAGATCTTGAATGCTCTTTGCAGTAAAGAACTTGTTGGCTTTGTTATACAGCGATCTAGCTCTGACTGCCTCGTCACTTTCCCCTTCAGCCCTGACGCGAAAGACCTCTTCCAGAATTTCAATGTCATAGGGGATGGAAAATTCATCACGACTGTCTTGGTATGTGAACAAGTAATACAACTCTTTGAAACCAGACCATGTGATGCCACTTAGACAGAGACTGCACGGTTCGTGCGTGGCGAAGAAGATGCAGTCATCCCTAGAGCTTGGTCGGCCATTGGGGCTGGGAAAGGTCCGGGTGTAGAAAGTTTGGATGCAGTTGATTTCTCCATGCAAAAGAGGCGATTCCTGCTCATTGTTGGTCGAAACTGTCAGCGGCTCAAGCGTCTTGGATGATAGAATCGCAGCTCCAAACACTTTGCTTCCAGATGAGACGCCATTTCGTGTCAAAGGAACGATATTGCGCTCGACCGTCTGAAGAAGCGCGGCAAGAAGTTGCTCAGGTTTCTTAGAAGTCATTATGAAGACTGTCGAGATGAGGTATTATGATGACTTGAACCTGAGTCAGAAGAGAGGTGTTATTTAAAGAGTCGTTCTTATCTCATAGACCTCTATCTATGAGATCCACGTATCGGAACGCTCCGTCTGAGACATTAACGGTATGCGGCGGAACCCGAACGAAAAGGTATATGCAGTATACATAGGCTACTTCGCCTGGAGCCAGTAATTATAAGGAATATTGCCCAAGTAGATAGTTACTCTGTATTGAATAGATAGATGCCAACTATGTTCACCACAAGCGACAAATCTTGATTACAAACCAATTCAATTATGGCCCCCTCATCAGAAACAACCACGTAAGGTACCATGGGAAAACATGTGCGTCATAAGTAAGACTTCTTCTCCGCACTTAACTGTTTGCAAATACTGAATCTGACAGTATCAGCCACATAACGTCATTGTCGACAATGCCGGTGCTGTGTACGACAGTCAGCATAAGACTGAGTTTTGTCCATAAGATGATAGATGCACTCGATTGAGTAGTATAACTTCTCAAATGCTTCTTACTCCCTCTCACCACCATGCGTTTCCCGGTAGCTCTATTATGGCTGTCTCTTAGTGCCGCATCGTATCTCCCAGAGAGCTTTGAAAGACGTACTCAAACCACCAAATCCATCCACAAATTCTCACCAGAACAGCTTATCGAGCTCCTCAGCCTCGAGCCATCCAATGAAAAGGGCTACTTTCTCGAAAGCTTCATCGATCCGACGACTATACCTGGCAGCAACCGTTCAGTAAGCTCAGCGATCTACTACCTACTCGACAGTGCCGCAGGTTACTCTCTATGGCATAAGCTTGATGCTGCTGAGGTGTGGCATTACTATGCTGGTGCACCTCTAGTTCTATCCCTATCTCATAACAACGGTAGCTGTGTAAGGGACCATGTTTTAGGGCCTGACTTATATAACGGCCAGAGGCCTCAGGTGGTCGTTGCCCGTGAAGAATGGCAAAGGGCGCGAAGCTTAGGAGAATGGACTCTTGTTGGCACTACAGGTCAGTGAATCAGTAAACCAATCGTCGAGTTAGTTGAGCTAAGATCTATAAGTTGCACCCGGATTTAACCCAAATGGGCAGGTACTGAAGCCAGAGGGTTGGAAGCCGAAGTCTTGCAAATCGCATTAGTAAGGAATATTGTTGGTGAACAGGAAGATCGCGTTATAAGATTGCAAGTGGTGGCAAAAGAAAAAAACAAGCAAACATGTTTGAGACTCGGACTGACGTTCAAGGGTGTGAGAATCAATTATATATAGAAATGATATGTACGAGGATCAACCTAACTATTAAAACTGTGATGTACACTAGTATTATGATCAAATAGAAAGAATTACCGCGAGAACTTGGAAAGAGTTCGCCTCGGCATCGACACAATGCCTGAACCTTCACCTTTACGCTCATCGGTCGAAGTCACTCGGACCATCTCACAGTCTGAGCCATTCCTGGTGTTGAACGTCTGGGTATTCGATTCACCCATTGCCTTACCAGAGTAGGCAACGTTTCGAAAGACTCGCACAAACCACGGCTTTCGACCAGGAGCTTTCCAGGTCCAGTATTCCTTCATATCGTAGTTCTGTGGCTCCATCCTTCCGCCCGAGATTCGAACTGTTACCGCGATGAGGCCGTTGATTGCTGCATACAGGAACATGCCACTAGAGACTATTAGCTCGATAGTTATTGTGATAGCAGAGGACTTACGCAATGATGCCATAGGCCACGCTGTAGGAGAATGGTATGAAGATCAGGACAACAAAAGAAGGCAATGTGTCACCAATATACCTCCAATTAATTTCGGTGATCTGTCGTGTCATCATACAGCCAACCTGACAGAATATTAGCACCCATTTAGGAATGATAGCACGTCAAAGAACCTACGAGAAGAAGAGTTGGCCCAGTTGCCCAGGGTGGAACAGAGGCAAAGATAGGGCCAAAAATGACAGCTAGTAGAAAGCAAAGACCTGTGGTCATGGCTGTGAGACCTGTGCGCCCTCCTTCAGCGATTCCAGCACCACTCTCAATGAAAGCCGTTACAGGAGAACAGCCCAGAAGAGCACTGATTGAAATACTCAAGGCGTCGCAACAATAAGCAAGAGTGGAACGAGGAAAGTCTCCATCTGTGTCGTCAAAGACACCACAGAAGCGGACCATCGAGTACATCGTTGCGGTTGCATCAATGATGTCAACATACAGGAAAGTGAATATAGCGAGTGCAAATTGGCTACCGTGGTGAGCTATATCCCAATCCAGCGCATTCAAGGTATGCTTCATAGGGTTAAAGGAGGTAACTTGGCGGAACAGCTCGAAACGTGAGTTCCCTTCAGGCGTGTCGGGGAAGTAAGTGATGGCCGTACCGCGTCTGCTCTTTGTTAGGGATCAGGTGTAGCCAGGGAGACGTAAAGATAACTTACGGCCACGAAAGAATAGAAACCACTCCAATGCCAATCAGGAAAGCATACTTAACTCGGAAAGCCATCAGATATATCGTGAGCAGGCCGCCTGCAAAAATGGCTGTCCACAGCTGCAAAGGCGATCAGTCTTGTCGTACATCTTATCTAACAACAGTTTCGAGTTACCTTGGGGCTAGACATGATTCCTCCGTCACACATGTGTGTCTCTGGGCTGATCTTCTCAGCAGGACAGCCAGCAATCGTGAGAGGCGTCGCGTTCCAGCCTCCGGTGATGGCACCAATGCCTGTCTCATATGACAGGCCAATTTCGGCAAGGAAGAGTCCAATGCCCGCTCCAGTGGCAGTTTTGATGGTCGAAGGGATGATCTTGACGAGCCATTGCCGCATGCCCGTCAATGCCAGGAAGACGAAAATGAAGCCTTCTATGAATACAGCTGTCAAAGCAACACCGTATGGGATGGGACCGGATCCATTATAGCCAACTACTTGGAAGGCAAAGTAGGCATTGAGGCCCATGCCAGGCCTATCAGCTGTCAGAAACCAGTGAGAAGATTGTGATATAAAACTTACGCGAGGGCAATGGGAAGGTTGGTGAAAAGGCCAAAAATGAAGCTGGAAAGCGCCGTAACAGCCGAAGTGGCCATGATGAGGTCTCGTCTCACCTCTGCAGTAGAGTCAGTATGATTCTCATAGTATGCTGGGTTATTTATAGACACTTGCCCTCTTTACATATCGCATAACTAGCGATTTTGTCACAGTCAAAGCGATTCTCCTCGTCGCATACACAAGGCCCGCCGGTTTGTGAGAGAATAGAAGCCTAGAGATAGACATGGTCAGATATGATTATCACGACATGGGTATATTGCCAAAGGTCATACATTTACCGCAATGATGTATGTCATGGCTGCAAAGGTCGTTGCTCCAGCACGAATCTCATTGAGAAAAGTAGAGCCAACGATCTCTTTGGACTAGAGATGAATTAGCAAGCTGTGAGATTTGAAGCCTGAGTGACTAACATGACCACTGCCCTCTAGCCTGAAGCAACGTCCGATGAAAGAAGATGCGACGCGTCTGTTGAACCTTTCAACTAGGCTTGCAATTCCGCGAGGCTTTGCGTTGAAGTTCTCCATTTTGGTCTTCGCAGCTCAACCAAGATGACTTCACTCAGTTCTAGACCTAGAAATAGTCGTGCTTGGTTGGATGCGGGATATGGAGGGTTACAACGGGTGGTAAAGGCGTCAAATATGTCACAAAGGGATTCGGAGACAGCTGAACTCAAGGCTGTTAAAAGATGCCGACAGAGTTAAACAAAGTGAGACAAATGGACTGAACGAGATGTCACCTCCAAGCCACGGGACGGGAAAGAGGCACTAAGCTACCAACAAATAACTAGAGGTTTCTCGAGGGCCAAGGCGAGAGTGTGCCACACCAAGTCTGAGCGGGAGAACGGACCCTAGGGGAACCGGAGGAATGATCCGTTACGTGATCTCGTCTGTTTGCTCGGAAGTAGAGTTGGAAAGCGTTTATCCTCCCCTGAAGCTACGTGCCTAGCTGAAACCAATTTGTTGCCAAAAGCAATATGGTTGTAACCTGTCAGGTACCGTACGTGACAAGAACAAGAATAACACTTGGCCCACATATGGCCCTACTCATCTCAACTCAGGTTCAAATTCCTTGCAGGTATTCTTTTCTTTCTTGTTTGCGTCCCTTCTATTCACGGTGATCAGTGCTGTTATTGCTCTAGGTGAATACATGTCGATGATCATCTACGCTATATAGTACCCAATTGATACATTTTACGAGGTTAAAGCATAAATATTCATTACAGATCATCGTTCCACATTGCCTAGCTTGAAAAAATGTTTGCTGTAGCGTTAGATAAGAATGATGCGATGCGACATTTGTTTGCTTTTCGCTGTAAGAGGCCCTTGAACGGGTTTGCTCGCAGTAGCGCGATACGCCAACTAACGCTCGACCAAATTTCAGCCCCTCCCCTGCCTAAGACTGCTTCAAACGTACGATCCGACGTTATGGTAAAGGTTGCGGAAAGTGGATGAGCCAATTTAGAACTTCCTCGGGTGAGTGGTACTCAGGGCATCGTATTTTTTTTGACAGCCAAGGCTTTATCGCGATTTCCCTTGTTGACTAGACCCTCAATGGCTAAGATCTGGTCTGTTGAGAGGTGACAATGGTTGATCGTCCCCGCAAATGGTCTAGACCAAGCCATGGGCTCGAGAGCGATGCATTTAGCTACCGTACCCACGGCATTGAACCTTGGGACGTGCTTCCATTCATGCCTTGAGGGTTTTATTCAGACAGGCCAGACCAATAATTTATCGATTATAGGTTTTGTGGAAAACGCAAAAGCCTTTCAGAGGGAGCCTGTCACCCCTTGCACCAGCCCAGTCGTGGCCAATGCCGTCTTGCGAGGGCAACAAACACGCTGCTCACTTCCTGTTGGGTCTCCTTCGGAGATGATGGACATATTCATATATCAAAAGTAAGATGGACAATAGATCGCGTGGATAAATGCGAAACAGAGCATGTGTTTGTACGCAGGACTGCCCAAACAAACAAGCAAAAGAACCATGGCCCAACAATACCCATGTCAACATCCGGCCAGTGAAAGATGGCGCCGATAGCTGCAAGCCACTCCAACGCCCTGGCCGCATCGAGGCCTTTGCATGAGGTGATCTCTCTGCCACCATCAGGGGGGACGTTGGAGGTCTTTGATCCAACACGGGTACGATATTGAATTCTATGAAAGACTAACCTATCATGTCATGTCAGACATGAGAAATGAGACGTATGACGCCCTGCTATCCGAGAACCTGGGCCCCAGGCTCTCGGATCCCCCAGGCCCGTCTTTTTAAGTTATACGGAGACCCGTCTCTAAGTTATGGCCTCGACAACTCTATGAGACGACAGAGTTCAGCCTTACATTCGCCAGCTTGAACGAGTTTACCGCCATGTCCTGCGCTCATCCGCGGAACAGCACCTGATTAGCTCAGAGGAAGACGGAGGTCTTGATTAATCTTACCCTCGGCCCTTCTGCCACGCAAAGTATGCAACCTCCAAGTTTTCCCTTTTTTCCCACAGACCTGCGTCATATTATATTGGTTGCCAACGAATCTATTCCCCATGGCACGTTCTCCATTAACAAGGCTAAACACCAGCTCAGCAGGTCCCTCATCAAGAGACCGCTTTTGCTCCGTATTCCTCAAACCAGCCACCAGTCTCGCATTGCACTTCACCGAGTTCGATCGACATCGCCTCAACATGTGGGAGGTTGCTTGGGCAGACCCCAAGAAGGAGTCTAGAAAGGAGCATCGCGAGAGAAAGGCCACCAAACCAGCCCGAACGGAAAAGAGTACTCCCAAAGCCAGATCCATATTCAGTCGCGGCTCGTCGTCGTCGAGTGAGTCGACATCCTTTGCCAGCTTCTCTAGGCGCAAGAACAAAGAGCGACAGCCTGCATCGCTATCGCCAACCACTTCTTCGACCTCCATCAAAACATCCGACGTTGGATATAGCTACGACTTTGAGACGGACAGGTTCTCTACCTTTTCTACCGGCAGCGAACAAACAACTATCAACCTGGCTCGGGTTGTCGATCTCAACTCCAAGCTTAACGGCCAGATTCTGGACAATCCTCAAGGTTTGTCCAACAAATGTGCTTGGGTAAAATCTTTTTACATGCTGATCATACGCCACAGATATATACACCAACCAAAACTCGCATACCGATCCTTCGTTTCCAATACCAAGCCAGTTGCTAACTCCTCCCTTGGATACCGACGTAACCGAGCCGGTGGCACTTGAGCACTGCCACGTGATTCAGACTCTCAGCGAAGGCTCCTTCATTGCCAGGAGCACAGAAGTAACGACGACTCTACGTACAAGCACCGATGACCCGTTGGACTTGAGCTGCGAGGTCACCATTGTGGCCAACCCCAACTGCAAGCCATCAAGCCGTCCACGTTCCTCGTAAGTGGCAAGGCATGTCGAGCTTGTTCCCCAGCTAACCCTCAATAGCTCTCATGTAACCCACCGCAGTACCAGAAATCGATCACCCCAGTCCAAGCACAAAGAACTGAAGCGGATGCCATCTTCTGGCCTCCCTCTAAACACCGATTGGAAACCTCCAGATGACTGGAAATGTTCTCCCACTGAAGCCTCATTTCCGTTCGTAGATGATCCAGTTGATCCGGCTACAGAGACCGAAACAAAAGCTCCAGTGGAAATGAATGCGATGCAGAGGGAGGTGAAGCATCTGGCTAATGAGAGCAACATGGTGAGGTTACTGAGATTGGCAGAGTCTCAAAACGCCAATAATCCGCCAGGCTTATGTAATGACCTGGAGGTTGAGAAGATGCAATGGATGCTATCAGCCCTATATGACATGGACCAACCTTTACATACTGGAATCAAGCACGAAACTCTTGAATCCCAGACCTCAGAATCGAAGAAGGTGCTTGCTCTATATGAAACGCCAGGTAAACAGAATTCACCTTCACCGTTCGATGAAATCCGCTGATTCAAGTCTAGCTATTACCTCATACCTAGCTGCAGTAAATCACGACAAGCAGGTTTACCACCTTTCCCCAGCGCCGCTCTCTCATATACTATTCCCCAACATTCATCCAATCGCCGTACCGGTCAAGTCGCCCTCAGCTTTTCCCGTCGCCTCATCCACCTTTGAAACCGTCTATTCTTTACGGCTCCCCTTGGCTATGCCATCTCAAGATATTCCCGCTCTTTTGAGAAACATTCATCGATGTCTTGAGCCTGGTGGATCATTGCAGCTTACCATCATCGATCCGCTTCCCGTTGCAAGCACTCTTGGTCCTCGACTACGATCCTGGATAGAGGATAACCTTGTAATCAACCTAGAAGCCAACTTTCGATGCACCAACCCGACTAAGCTGCTTCCCCTGTGGTTGAATAACGCGTCGCTTCGTGTTGATGCTAGCAGTATCAAGACGACCCAGTTCTTTGCTATCCCACTCGACAGCAACCAGCTTCAATATGTAAAAGATAGACATATCTCTCCTGAGGATTTGAAACAAGAACTACGCAATCTTGTAGGCCGTATGCTCTGGATGGAGGTTTGGAGGGAGTATATCATCGCTGACTATTGGTGGTGGGAGGACCAAGAGATTTTACAAGAATGCATGGAACTCCAGACGACTTGGGAGTGGCGGTTCATTGAGGCTGTGAGAGATGCCTAGGGACTTGTACGGATTGAATTTCCTTTGTTTCATACTTGTATATATCATATAGCATTATACCCCTCTGAGTACAAAGAATGTTGAACTTTACAAGCGCAATTTGCCCGGCTACTGAGAAGTCCCCAGAGCCCCCATTGTGACTGTTGAACAAGGAGCATCGTATACCGATGGCTTCACAAAACCTATTCGAGGCCTTGTGCCCTTACCCAATTCGACTAACGTCTTGCGGCTCGGATCAAACTTCGGCCATCCTAGTTTACTCAACCCCGAAGAAGGGTTGTCGCTGAAGGAGAACCAAGCTTGTTGCATCATCTTTGTAAGTCTCATTTGATCGGCTGAAGGTGCGATGCCGCTAACATCCTCAGAAGCACCAAATATCATATGAAGATCAACGCCATGATACGCACCACTCGTGGGGAACAGTCGTGTATTATTCCAATCTGCCAGATATCGGTATGCCCAGGCAGCTACGCTATGATCTCTTCGTACTTTAGCCTGATACGATACAGGACAGGTGAAAGATTCAAGGAGAAACAACTTGACTTGAGAATCAGTAGGAGTGACTCCGTTACCGTAGGCGGGAATACGATAGTAACCATCTTCGTTGTGATTGTGGCCAAATAAGGCGGGAACTTTCGCAAAGCTTCCCAGGTTGGTTAAGTTGATGTAGTTGGAGAAGACAATCTCTTCGTCAGGGTTGGGATAGAATGGCGGGATGGATCGAAGAACACTTGAGCTTGAAGCAGGTCTGATACCAGCAGCCGCCGTCTTAATATCTTGCCAGTCAGCATTACGCATGCAGACCATGACATTATCGGTGCTATTGCAGCCAAGGGTGGAGACGACAGCGTTCCAGTTCTTCTCCTGGACGCCCTTGGCGTTGACGGGAAAGCTAAAGGCATTCCCAGAGGGGGCAATGATGCCATTAACGATAGGATCTTTCTTGTAGGCATACGTCCAGTAATCAACTGCCACCCCACCGGAGGACTGTCCGGAAATGGTGATCTTTGAAGGATCTCCACCAAAGTTCCGGATGTTATCACGAACCCATTCAACAGCAGCTCTTTGATCTCGTAGACCCAGGTTTTGCGTCTCCCCGGGGGCCCCAGGAAAGCCAAAGATGTTGAGGCGGTAGTTGACAGTAACTATAACGATGTCTTGGGCATCTGCAAAGTATTTGCCGGTGTAAAAAGGGCTGTTGGTGTTTCCAATCGCAAACCCTGCATCGTCAGTTTGGGGTAGCATCAAGACCAGGGAACCAACTCACTTCCTCCATAGAAAAAGACCAGCACTGGTTTGTCTCCCATGGCAGACCTGGATGTCGCCTTGGACCAAATATTAAGAGTCAGGCAATCTTCATTCTGAGGAGTCCCTGCACCACTCGCAAAGTAGGAGATAATCCTTTGGGCTTGAGGTGTCTTCTCTGGGTAGTTGACCTCCCTACCCGGCGTCAATGGGCAGTCATAGCCATATCTTTCCGCCTTGTATGGCTTTGTGGAGTTGAAGCGTTCGGGGGGGGCAAACCGCAACGCATTGACAGGCGGCTCAGCATAAGGAATACCAAGGTATTCAACTACACAAGCTGAGTTATCTGCGACATGTCCAGTAATAGGCCCATTGGATGTGTCGACGGTAATGTACTTGGATGGATTGCACTTGGCCCCAGCTACAGCTGTCAGGTTGGCACACAGGAAAACCCATTTACTAAGATGCATGGTAGTTTGTCGACAGTAGGCTCAGTCCGAGAGTTTCTAGGACAGATATGTATGGACTTTATTCTTCGGAGATACTACCAGGTCAGACTTTTGATATCGGATCAATCTCAATATTGGCTAGCGCGAACTGCGAGAGTCCTTGTACGTATAGTCAAGGTCCAGGCCCAAGACCGGCCAGTTTCTCTACCTGGGGAATCATGTCCGTTGGCCCACGGCGCTATGTCTGAGACGAGCCGGTCACTCCTGAGAGCCTTTCGAGCAGCCCTGGTTTATGACAGGGGTATCGATCCTACCTTGGCAGATTGGTAGCTTGGGTAAAATATGCTAGATCCAGATATCAAAGGAATGAAGATGGAGTGCGGATAGGAAGATGAATCACTGGTGATATGATATTTGCTATGGAAACCGAACCTGATATTGACAAAAACAATGGTGAGAGGCAGGAAGTGACTGAGTAAGTTAGACGAAGATATAGTAAGCGTACTGGATAGTGGAATCCTCGCGGCATATATTTGAGGATCTCATACTACAGGGAGGTTGAAATTGACATATTTCAGAAAACTGCCCTCTGTATATCGAGCAGAGGAGGTTGTATTCATCTTAGTTACTGTCACATCCATTATGCACGAAGGACAACCCCAAATTCAGCCCAGGCTCAACTTCTTCAAGAATTCAATGATTTTCTAGATGCTCGCTGATTGAATAAAGTCAATCAACACTTGATAGTTTGAACGTTCACCACATTAGATCATTACGTGAGCGGTTCTAGACTCGTCTCTTCCTGTTAACGAGTGACGAGAGTGGATCAATACCAAGCGGTCCTCCTCAAGTAGCGCTGACTGTCGGATCTAAAGCCGCCAATAGGAGTGGTCTAAGGTGTTTAAACTTAGCACGCGAAGCCAGCTTGATTATGACGAGGACGCCCTTCGGGTATTGCACTAACATGCCGCCATCTTATCTCATGCTCAGCCCGCTTCCATCCGTATAAATACAGGCCATGAACGTCTGGTAGTTGATGCCACAGCTTACTGCTCGGGATCTCGACGTCAAACCATTACCGAAATCAGTAAGTATACCACCTTTGTAACATAACCAAGTTAGCTAACTTCTATGAAGCTAGCGATAAGAACAGACTCATAAACAAGATGCGTGTCTTGGGATTACTCGGTGGCACCACTTACCATGCAACTCTCATCTACTACAAGGAGATCAATGATTACGTGCAAAAGCAATTGGGAGGAGGCCACTCATCTAAACTAGTCCTGCATTCTTTTGACTACGCCGAGATTGTCGGCACCTTCCAGGCTGGCGACTTTGACGAGGTGAGCCGCCAATTGTGCCTGGCAGCCACCAATCTCAAATCTATCGGCGCAGAGGCCATTGTGCTTTGCGTCAACACCAATCACCGATGGGCTGAAGATATCGAAAAAGCAACCGGCCTTCCATTATTGCACATCATTGATTTTACGGGTGATGCTATTGTGAAGGCAGGCTTGAAGAAGATTGCCCTGTTTGGAACACAGCTGGTCATGGAACAGGATTTCCTCAAAAAGAGACTTGAAACCAAGTACAATATCCAAGTACTTGTGCCATCCAGAGAAGAGACCAGAAGCCGCATGAACAACATCATCTTCCAAGAGCTGTCGACTAATGTCGTTAAGCCAGAGTCAAAGCAGTTCTACCTGGATGCTGCCAAGGAGCTTTTTGATCAAGGTGCTGAGGGCGTTATTCTGGGGTGCACCGAGTTACAGTTTATTCTAAAGCCTGGAGATGTTAAACAGCCGCTGTTTGATACTGTAGAGCTGCATGCGCGAGGCGTGGCTCGATGGCAACTTGAAGAGTAGTTCCAGTTATAGCTAGTGTAGACTATGCTATGGATAATGTCACGGTGGCTCTGACACGAAACGGATAACACACTAATCAAGGAATAACCATTGGCTGTGCAAGTCCCTCCATGTGGTTGACAGAGCCATGAACGAGCGTCGGTCTACTCGATAGATTGGGATGTGGTAACTTTAATCTGTATTGCAAAACTCTACAATCTGCTAGAATGACGCCTGGTATGAAAGTCGCTATGCCAAAAACACTATGCTTGCTTAATACACACTTCTTCTATCCACACTCATGGCTCGCACACTCCTTCTACCCGATGCGATGGATTTCCCCGACATGCTTCTTCTATCCGAGTCGACAGACCTCGCAGGTATACTCCTCCTGTCAAACTCGATAGCCTTGGGAGGTGCACCTCTCTTGTCCAAATCTAGAGATCTCACCTCAAAGTCGGGCTCTCTCTCCATCTCAGCAACAGTATGTGTTCGGCCAATGTGGTTGATCAAAATATCGGCGGTCGGGCAGACGACATCCTCATCACGAAATTTGCTGCAGAGGACACAAGCAAACTCGCCATCTGGGGTGTGACATTTGACGACAAAGCGTGGGCTGATGTGGAACTCGAGTTCCTCATCAATCTCCCTCTTGTAGCCTTGCTCGGTGATCAATCGCGACGCCGTCTTTCCAATCGCCCAGGCATCGTCAGCTTCAACATCGAGGAAGCCACCGCAAGCTGGGCACTTGCAGTCGCCTCCCGGCGCAAAGACGGAGGCCAGTGGTCTTTCTTGAACGTATTGAAGGTCGAGGCTGTATCGGCAGTATAGAGGCTCGGTATTGGCAACGGTGGACGCGGGCTTCGGCGGCGGGAGTGCTAATTGAGGTTCCTCTCCAGTCATGAGCAGACGCTGTTGCTGTTGGCGGAGAGCACCCAAAGATCCCTCTCGGGCAGCGTCGGAGGCAGCAACGAGCTTTGCCATGTCGGCGCGATCGAGTTGGCGGCCGTTGTAGAGGGCGTCTTGTAGAACGTTGATGACTGTCTGCTGGAGAGCGATGACTTGGGCTTGGAGTCTATTCTCGGTAACGACGTCTCCAATGGCAAACCTCGAACCGAGTCGTTGGTAGCCGTCTTGGAATTCGCGACTGATGAGGGCGCCTGATCTCTCGAATGAGGCCTCGACCTCGTCTCTCCCTCTATCCCTGCTCCTCTCTATAGCGCGGTCTTTTTCTCTCGACGACTCTTCGACTTGAGCCTTGAGCTTCTTGATCTCTTCATCTTGTGTCGTGTCGCGTCGTGCTTGCTTTCGTTTTTCTTTGACGCGGTCCCATAGACCCATGGACGAGGTGAAGGTGCCGACAAGTGTGGAACAAAGAGTTGCTATTATGAAGGTTTTCTAGACGACGGTCGGTCAGTAGAGATAGGGATGGGCAACTGGGGAGTAGATGTACCGTACCTTGAGGTTTTTCTCCTCAATCATGTTGGCGTAATTCATTGTAGGCAGTTGTTGTTACTGTTGCCGTCCTTCTTGGTGATGGTGGTGACGGTTGATGTTGGTGCTCAATCGGTACTTGATGCCCAACAGCCCAAAAAGTCTGTGCAGATCATGGAAAGAAACGGGAGACAAGGTAAAAGATATACCTCATCTTACCTACTATACCTCTGCGGTGCACAATGATGGCATAAAGCCAGGGGGATAGGGATGGGTTATTGCACACCGCAAGACTGGATAGGTTGGATATATCTACCGAAGTCGTAAATGCAGCCCTCACCACGCACGTACGTAACTGTCATACTATTTCGCGCATCCTCTGACCTTCTGACGTCACGGAACAGAAGCTTGCTTGTGCCAAGTTTTGTCAAGACATTGTCCCCTGCATTGAGTGGTGGATATAACCATGCCTTGATGCTTGTTCCCGAGACACTTGCACTTTGCCGAGGCTAGGGTCTTGTCGTTTGTTTTCATCACAGTTTTAGAGAAATTATAAATCTTAGAAAAAGCTATTCATGTGGCTCTTGACTCTTCCGTGGCCCCAAGTCTTCATCCCGCGCAAATTAGTCTATCAACATCGGGTATGTTGACCTTCATTCCAGTCTGCCGCGTGTTCTGATGGAGCTAGGTCAGCCCACACCAGTCCCGCTTCCCAGAGAAAATGTTATATTCAATCCCCATCATTTTGATATGAGAAGGCTAGAAACATAGAATATTCAATAACCATGTGGCTCTATTAAAGTCTACAGCTCTATGTAGTATCAAATAAAATACAACAAAATATGAGGGTGCGTGGGGTATAGCTCGCTTTTTATTAGTCCGAGAACCATCTTCCTTTAGGTTTTATTACACTTGATCTCTCATCTCCTCCCGGGCCACAGAGTCTAACTCGTGCTTGTTGCCTACTATTGATGGCCGTCTGCTGGGCGTAATAAGCCCTCCCTCATCATGCAATCTCGGCATGCCATCTTCATCATCTATTGGTGCTAGAGATCGGTCCACAAAGATGGGTTTGCTGCTCGAAGTTGTTGAACCTTCGTTTGCAGGTTTTGCTTTGGATATAATGGCCCGAAACAGTTGACGTGCATGAGGTATACATGCTACCACGACACCGACGTAAAGTTCGACGCTGCCCCAGAGAACGCTATATTGCGAACCGGTTCCTGGGACACAAATGATAAGCATGTAAAGCGGATACAAGCCTCAATCAGACGTACCTATTCTGCCCGGTTTCCTATTAAGTCTGGATAACACCACCATTCGGATAACACTGACGATAGTCAAACTAGAGCCAAGTCAGTCAACCGTGATTAGGGGCTCAGTTCCAAAGTAACTTGTACTTACAATATACCCAAGCCAAACATGCCCATGACGCCTATCTTTTTCTTGGGTCTGAGTCCGAGCTTAAATATTTGCGTCATGGGCAGGATGAGCATCCAAACATCGAGAACAAAGTTGAAGATAGAATGTGCCAGAGTTATTCTGACGGTATCCATAAAGACGAGTCCCTTGGACTCCATATGTTTCCAGCCACCCCAGACCTGCGATAGAGGGTGCCCTTGGGCAAAGTTGGCGATGCAGAAGGCCATAGTACCTACAGCGTTGAAAATGACAGTTATCCAAACCACGATTCTAAACTTTCTATCAGGAAAGATGCGGAGAAAGAAGAAAAGAATCGATGCTTTGGCCACTGCGAGATTCACCATATAAACCATCTGCCAAATGAAGACGTCCTTGAATGTGTAAGAAATGGTATACAGAGCGAAGGAGGGACTCTTGAGGCGAAATGAGAGCATACCTTGAGGATAAGTGGGATCTTACCCTGGTCGATGGACGCTGGAGTGAGTCCGATGCCGTGTTCAATCACTGTGGTAAGATAATTGATCAGAAAAGGGCGAAAAAGGTGGAAGAGATTCTAATGAACGGCCTACTTAGTTGGTTGATCACCGTAAAGGGTATCAAAATAATCCGAAATAATGTTAGTTCAAGCCATCAAAAAGACGAAAGACAGCTAGACAAGACATACAAAGCCTATTACTATCAAGGTATCATCAGTGGCCCATGCGACTTTAACCAATAGTTTGGAAACCATACGCATCAGGACAAAGATCGAAGCCAGCACAGCAAAAACGATGACAATGATTTGGAACTGTTGACGGGCATCTTTCGTGGGGTATTTGCAAACCGTTTCGAAGAAAGTCATGAACTCTACAGTCGACGAGTTGTGTCAGTGGTAGAAGTAGACAGAAGAAATGTAAAACTCACCCACTGATCCAGAAAGAGTACAAGCTGATAAAGCGCATTCTGAGACTTTTTCTTTGAAATCTCGGTCATTGCACAGGCCCTTGATGTTTTTCTGGGAGCTGTCGACTTTTGTCAATGCCTCTATGACGCAGTTGATCTGTTTCAATGTGTCAATGATGCGTGGCTTGAAGGAAGAGAAGGATAAAGACATGCTTACTGCACATTCTGGTACGTCAGCCATGGACACAGCCACTGTGAAATATGGTAGACATAGCACAAGGAGGAAGAGTATTATCCAGGAATTGGCCATCTTGCCGTCCATAATTGCCATGTATCAGGGACAGACTTGACCAATATGCCCCTGGGCGATTTCATCTTCTTATTAGCCAGCCAACAGCCAAAACTCAAATGCTGCGATGCGCACAAGCTGCCACATAATTGGCAAGGATTTTCAGGTGGTCAAAGCTGCCGGTAACATGATTCGATCGATCCGTTTATGCCAAATTCAGGAGTAACAGGCCCGCGTCTCTCGAGCTTCCCTGTCATAGACTCGGCTCAGGAATGCATAGACAATGTGACATTCCAGGCTTGTAGCTTTGTCCGCAAACCAAACCTAAGCCAGTCGTCGCTCGGGCCGGGACGGCAGATCGGGTTCCAATAGGTCATGAGGACTAATACGTTTTGATCAACTTGCTTTTGACGGGGACGGGAAGTCAAGCCAGCATGACAGGAACCGGAAAGGATTTAACAAGTGGCGGAAGCCGCTGACCAAGCCCGTTAGGTACGTGCTCGAATCATTGAACTGGAAATGGAAATACGGAATATGGCTTCCTCGTTGGCGCAGATCTAGACTTTGACCTGCAAACCAATCAAGCGTCACAAAAGAAGCCTGGCATGCGTATTTACGTGGCATGAACCAACGAGGATTCGGTTGAATGATGTCTACATCGTATGCAGCCTTGAAATTTCCTTTGACAGGAAAAAGGCCGAGGCTAGGTGTGTCACTACCGTTGAAGATCCCGGAGCCGGGCTACGTTGACTTTCTTAGCCTACACTACCTCTTCGACTTCCTGAGAAGTCTGTTTTTTCCCCAACAATAAAGAACCCTATTTTAATTCTCGCATTTATACCCAAATGCTTACCAAAATTGCCAATAAGCTTTGTGGCTGCCTACACAATGCCAAGTTTTGGAGTTTTTGAGAGCATCCAAGTCCTATCAACCAATAGCCAATACATCCTATCCAACGGCTCACACAACTGATCAATCCGTCCAGAACCACCAAGCAAGTTTCCCGCCCACAAACAGACCTTTATCTACTCCTACTGCGCAGACTGTAACTTTCTTTTCCATCTTGACATTCATTTTCCAGAAACGGCATAGTCCTTGTCTGAATGCGTAAGATTTATACATGTGAAAAGTGAGGGAAAAGGCCTTGGGGCTGGTTAAATTGGGCTCAGCTTTGCTTGTCATTTCGGTTTCTATACATAATTCAAACCTTCTCGTACCTAAATGATGGAACAAGGCATCCGGTGCGTATATCATTACATGAACTGTCTTGGGCCATGACACGACACTTAGTCATGTTCGTATATGAAAGCTCGTCTCTAATTTTGTATCTGGTTGAATTTGAGGGTCTAATTTGGGCTTTATCGTGTTGATCAAGGCAGATTATCTCGTCTTACATCAAACGGATCATTGATCCTGCATTATTAGTCCACTCGCGTGCAGCAAACGGAATCCTCATTTTCGTCAACCTCTAGCTAACACATCTAGTTCTAAAAAAGTCTAAAGCGTCACCCGTTTTTCCTTAAAACGTCCTCAACTCCGATCTAACCGGACAATTTTCCATAAGACCTCATTGGCTTCGACCTCGTTTGCCCCGTCCACTATTGCCCTGGCCCCCATTGCCGGGAGCTCCATGCTTTTGTCGAGGTCGATCAGCGACAGTGACAAGGCCCTTGACACCTCTCAAGCCCATCTTGGACGCGGTGCTCTTCTGAATGGAAGGTGTATCGGGAGATCCAAGACCTTCACGGGCATAGACGTTGGCTTGTCGTACCAACTCCTCCCTGTCCCACTTGAAGCTCTTCATGTAGTTGTTGTAGTACCCGAGCCACGCCTGGTAAACTCGAGACTTTTCATCTTCTTCCATCTTTTCCGCAATTTCCAAAACATCACCAGCGGGAGACAGGTCGGCATCTCGGGCTGTAAAGCTGATTTCTTTGAGAGAATACTTGGGGAACCAGCCTTCGGCCTCGGACACAATCAGAATTCCACGACCGTCGGCATCGGCTCGCGCTGTGCGGCCTAGGCGGTGGATGTAGCTCTGCTTGTCAGCGGGGATGCCAACCTGGATGACCGTAGTGACTCCTGGAAAGTCCATTCCACGTGCAACGACATCAGTAGCCACCAGTATGGCGTTTGAAGCGTTGCGGTACTCGTTGGTAATCTTAGTGCGCTTGTTCTGGGACATGCGGCTATGCAGGATGGATACCGAAGGCATTCCAGGCAAGGACTCAAGAAGCTCACCATAAAAGTCGGCGAGAGCGGCAGTAGGCGCAAATAGAATAGCCTTGAAGGCTTGACCTCGAGTGGCTTCCTCGCGGACACAGCCCACCATGGCGGGGGCTACAGCTCCGAAGGTGGGCACCTGGACCAGAAACTGAGGAACACGCTCGTGAGTGTTGGCTTCACCGGCGGGAATGGTCGAGATAAACTTGTAGCCGGGAGACAGGACGAGTCCTGCGACTTGCTGAACGTGCGGCGCAATGGTGGCAGAAAAGAGCATGCCTTGACGGTTGGTCTTTGACTTGTCGGGCAAACGTTTGACGATCTCTTGGAGATCCCTCTTGAAGCCCATGTCGAGTAGTCGATCGGCTTCGTCGAGAACCAGAGTGTTGAGGTTGCGCATTGAGTAGACAATGTCCTCGTTAGACATGTGGTCTAGGAGACGACCAGGAGTGGCGATGAGAATCTCGCAGCCACCCAGGACTTGCCTTTCCTCGCGATCTTTGTTGGTTCCTCCGATTGCCACCTGAACCCGATACTGTGGGAGACGTTGCAGAAGCTTGGTGGCCTCTGCCGAGATCTGAAGAGCCAGCTCACGCGTGGGAGAGATAACGAGAAGTGATATGCCAGCATTAGAGCCACGGTTCTGGGTGATCATGGTCTGCAAGGCGGGCAAAAGAAATGCCATGGTCTTGCCTGTTCCCGTCCGGGCCTGCACCAGACAGTCGTTGCAGTTCGGCGGGAGAAGTTCGTCAACAGTCGCAGCTTGCACGGGCGTCATGAACTCGAACTTCATGTCTTGTGTGATGGTCTGTACAATGACGGGGTGCACCTGGTTGGACGCTGAGAGGCTATCGAAGCGACGGGCATCATTAGGGATAGGCTCAGAGTCGGAGGGCTGCTGCGATGGTGTTTCAGGGAGGTTATTGGCAGGCTCTCGCATAAACGAAGACACTGAGGAGGCTGGGGCTTCATTTGAGTGTGCGTCTCTGGAGAATCGTCCACCGCGCTGAGTCTGAGGTCGAGACTGAGAGTGAGCACCTCGACAGTTGCCGCGGCCACGGCCAGCGCGACGCCTGGAAGCGTCCATCAGAAGGTAAGATGTGGTTTTGCTTGCAGGCTCAAGTGCTTTGAAAGCAGAAAGTTGAATGCGCGGGAGACGCAGGATGTTCATTGAAAATCGAAAGGTGATGCAGATTCTTTGTTGTTGGAGGATTGATAGACCAGATAAAGAAAGTCTCTGCTCTGGTGACACAAGTGCTAGGCCTATTTTGGTAGTGTCTAGGGTAGTGCAGCTAAGCTCGTTTAGGCGAGTGCGTCGATGCCGCCTGTGCACCTTGAATTTTCAGCATTTGCTGCATATAAATTCAAGCTCTACTCCACAGAAGGTTTCAGGGTAGCTTTCAGGGTATACTCAAATCATGGCATCGCTCTACAATTAGACAATCAATTCCAGCTTTCTTAAATCACCTTAGAGTAGAGTTATTGATTCTACCTAACATTTAGGTCGTATGTTTTTTTTTTTTTTTTTTTGAAAACCTGTATTCAATGCACAGAATTTAGCTCTGACTAGACAACATTCACGATACCTATCTACCCAACTATACAAAGAAACTACACTTACAGCTACACAGCCTGGGTATATTGATTGCATACAGTTAAGATTTACCTAATATAAATAGAATGCTATGACTCTGCATCGCAGCTTGAGTTTATGTTGATGTCGATAATACATAGAGGATCTGATGTACCATATCAACTGGTACAGACAAAAATGGAACAAAACCCACAATAACTGTTACCTCCTCAGATTCTTAGAAATTCAACTTCTAGACCATTCCTTAAAGCAGTTGCTTTGAAACCAAGATGCCAATTAGGGTACCATCGCCCGAAACTAGGGTGAAGAATAAGCGCTTGATGAATAATGAATCCATTTATGGAGATGTTCCGATCGCTAAAATCATGCCGCTAGGTCACAGCGCATATTGAGGTATATATATGTCTATGGGTCACTTGATTGTCCTCAATTCTATATCTATTCGTACCTTTAGTTGACTTTTCACATTGCCGGCGAACTATTCAACATGACGACTCTTGTGGTTGTACCAGGATCCTTTGCAACTCCCAAGTTCTACGATAGCTTGGGGGAAAGCTTAACCCGCCATGGCATTGAATTCGAGGTCGTCGACCTATCTTCTGTTGGACGACGACATAATAAGCCCCCAGGGAATATGGCCGACGACGTCAAAGAAATTTCGCTTGTAGTTACTAAACTGCTTGATCAGGACAAAGACGTCGTCCTATTGACTCACTCGTACGGCGGCGTTCCTGGGACTCAAAGCTTGGAGAAACTGTCATGCAAAGCACGAGAGGCTGAGGGGAAGAAAGGCGGAGTTAGCAAGATCATATACATGGCAGCTGTCGTATTGCCAGTCGGAGGTGCTCTTCTGGACTTGCTAACTGCTCCCGAATATCTCATCATCGAGGTAAGAAAAGACATCTGTCAATAAGGGCTTTGCATTTTCTCACATCTCTAAAGGACGACTATATGACCCTCGAGCCAGCGGGCAATGCACCAATGACCTTTTCAGACTTTTCTCCTGAGGAGGCATTGGAGCTGTCCAAGGCTATGCCCAACCACTCTACAGCCAGTTATAGAGACAAGTTGACATATCCGGGATATAGTGATGCCGAGGTCCACTACATTGTCTGCGAAGAAGACAAACTCATTTTGCCAGCATATCAGTATGGCATGATTGGGATTCTTAAGGGTGCCAACAAAGGAGAAGTTGGCGTCCATACCCTCAAGAGCGGCCATGCGCCGAATCTAAGCCAGCCAGACAATGTTAGCAAGCTTGTCAAGGAGATTATAGGCAAGGAATAATGGTGTAAATACACCAAAACTGTAGCTAGTCAGTGAAATGATCTGGAAGGACAATTTGCCTTGGAGAGTTGTGTTATTATACCGAGATGAATCTTTATAATGCCCTCTTGGGCTTATGATGGAAGAGAGATAACTATAGTACATGATCCTTAAACCACATGAAAACAATATAGTCGTTGAATCTTGAGCCGTAATCGCATAACATATTTATAGGGCGATGCCGTACAGTCCCTCGCCCTGCACGATCCGGCCCTCTTCGTACGTGATTCGCTTCCAGCCCTCAGGGTGCGAAGGATCATGAATCCACTCAACAGTGGGAAAGTAGCGCTCGTCCTTCTTTATAGTGACGACATATGGGGTACCTGAATAGTCTGTCATCTTGATTTTGAAGTCTACATCAACAGGGGTTAGTAACACTTCCCAAGATATGGGTAGTCTATAATATCAACTTACAAGTCTTGTCGGGAATATCGGCCACTACCCTGATCAATGATTCTAGGTCAGGTGTAGATATGTTGTTGATATGCGTAATGAATGTCGTTGCATACACATTGTAAAGGCTTGCAGGCGCCCCGATTAACCAGCTGGTGATGTAAACCTCGCTTGGTAGATTCTTGATGCACTGTCTAACAGTACGATGCGGTTTCTGAACAGTCAGACCGCAGAAATTGACAACAAGAGATGTTTCAAAGTCATCTTCGGCGAGCGTCTGGGCCGTGAAGCTGATTTGTTCTCCACTACGCACGACAACCACGTCGAGAGATTCCTTCCAGTACATGACATCAATGTCAGCGTACTGAGTGACGAGTTTGCCTTCTAACGTAAGCAAAATATCTCCCTCGATTAGCTGGTCAGGTAGTTGGCTGAAAGCACGCTTCACCATAAACAGACGTCGCTCCGACGAATTGCTTTGGGCTTGCTGGATCCATTCCTCAGAAACACCCATGACTCTAGCCGAAATCATGGTGACTGGTTTCAGCTCAGCAGGAAGGCTTCTCAGGCTTGGGATAATCCCTTGGCTCAGCCTTTCTGCCACTGGAAAAATGGCCTGGGAGCTGAGTCCAAGACAAGCTTCCTCAAGGTCTTCCATCTCGTAGACTAGCCACAGTGCTTGGACCAATCCATCTTCTGCGATGAGAACTCCACTCTCGCAATAGTTTCCTACCCTGGTCTCTACGTCAATACGGTCAACGTTGATAGGACGGCTTCTAGGCGGGTTTGGGGGCTCTCTTTCGAGAGGAATCACTTTGGTAACTGCGGTCGAGGCATAAACCATCTCGTTGCTGTCGTTGTGTCCAACAAACAGGGTCGATGCTCCTTGTGAGATACGGTCCTTGCTGAACTTTGCGCTCTTGACCGGCGCTTTCACAAGACTGGGGTCGTACTGGATGATTGCATAGTGATGCGAAGGGTGTAGAAATATGACCTTGCCAGGGACGAGAACTGACTCGGCAAATGTGAGTTCAATATCGCACATTCGAGTTGGGACGACGGTCCTAGATATGATAACTAAACCTCTTTCGGCATCAATAACAAGTCCCATGCCGAGCTTGACACGTGTTGACTGTCCGTCGATCAGGACGGGTGCAGAGCATTTGACATGAACAAAACTTCTCACTACCTCTGCTACTGCTCGATGGGGAACATGTTCAAGTGAGTCAAAAGACGCGCTCAATGGAGCTGGCTGAATTGCAGGTAATGCTTCTGCGAGAACTTGAACATCCCATAGACCTGTTGTGTCATTGCGGATAAACATCTTCATCCTCTTGAACCAGTGACGGTTGATGGGCGCAACAGCTGTCCGCAGGGTATGTCGCTCCCACGTGTGCCAATACTGGATAACCACCCGAGCTCTATCAGGGGTCTCCTTCATGACATTTATGAAGGCGTCTAGATTCGGCGTCTTCTTGTGGTTGATGCTTTCGATGATGATGTAGTTGTCATGCATTGGATAAAACGGGCCCGACTTGCTCACATAAACACCACGACATGGGAGCACGTATCTCTGTGCGATCTGATAAGAGAGATTGTGGAAGGAACCTCCGCCAACAGTGACGAATCGATCAGGTGTGACTTCGTCTAGGTCTTGGACCACAACGTCCTCCTCTACATCCTCTCCATCTCGATGCACCAGGATGCGGACAGTTTGGCCGATGTTTTCGTCAAAGATGGTGTTCAGACGAAGAAACTGAGTGACAAGTTCACCATTTATCTTGATGAGAATATCCCCTTCTTTGAGCTTGCCGTCTGCTGGCCCTTCAGGTAACACATCAAAGGCAACGATAGCGTTATTCTCTCCCGGAAAGGATTTGCGTAGAAGACTCTCCCATTCTGGACTGAGTCCAAGTCTTCGACACTCGTCAAAAGGTTTGAGTTTGAAGACGGTCTGAATCTCTCCTCTCTTCACGGGTTGCCCATTCTGGATCTGCTTGAGTGCGTGCAGTGGGCCATCAAGGGGAAGAAAGTAGTCGGTTGAACCATCGGCGCGCCCCCCGGCTTGAAGGGCGATGCCATGGCCATCAACATTAACAACTGGACTACCTGAGCTTCCTCCAGCAGCAGAGGCGTTTGCTTGAAAGTAGCAAGTGTTGTAGTCCATATAACCATCGTACAAGGGGGCGTTTCGATCAAGACGACTGATGAAACCGGACAGAATGCCCAACTTCTCGCCACTGTCATTGCCAATTACCTTGATCTCCGTGCCAACTATGATATCACGTTAATCAAAAATATTCTGGACTAGAGATGGACTTCATCGTTACCTTTTGCAAGATCAGGCCGCAGCTCCATTGCTGTGAGTTCCATGTACTTGACAGCCTGGGGATCAAACTTGAGGAAGCCAAAGTCATGAACTGGGTCACGATAGATGGGACAGACATCAACTTCTTCTTGATTGTTAAAGACAATGTACCCAGAAAAGGGGCCAGGGCCGACGACATGTCGATTTGTAAGGACAAGACTTTGCCAAGTTAGTATTGAGATATCAACATCAAGTCTAGGGTCATGGAAATCCCTCACCCTCTCTCAGCATCGACAACAAAGCCGGTGGCCTCACTGGTTTTGGCAATTTCCGTATCGAATGAGTAAGGCTGTGAAAACTTGACAGACACGACGCTGCGTACAACCTTTTCTATAGCTCTTTGCCAAGCTTCACTTTCACGCTCGGACAGGAGCCCAGACGTAGTTGTGATTTGAGACTCTTGCTCTGCTGAATGATTGTTTTGGCTAACACCATTTTTACTCGCATGAGAGCGATCCGCGTCTGAAAAAGAGAGGTCCTTGAATTTCGAGACCATGGGATCTTGGTCGATAGCCATCCTGATATGCGTGTCTCGATAAGACCAGGCTCACAGCGATGTTAGGGCGAAAAAGCAACAATGACAAATATAATGAAGCCCGAAGCTATTCGAGGCTTATATCGTATGATATAGTGAAAATATGCTCAGTCTTGAGCTTGATAAGGCAGGAAAAAAGAGTGCAGCGAACTACTATTGCTTATGGTCACAGACATCAGGCAGTGCAGCCCTATGGACTGCAGTAACCCCTCATCGGTCTTAGGCTACAGTCAGCGGAGAGAAAGGCTCATTACTCAGCCTCAAAAGTGGATAGTTGTCAGCCAAAAGACGAGGATGATAGGGTGCAGTTTTGCATGAGGCAACCTACCGTGGCGCAGTTTGGAATCTTCTTGAGGCATGTGATGGTCTAGTTAGAAGGCCTTTTCAGCCTTATGAGTCGTCACGGCGAATGGTGATCATAACTTCTTACGGGTAATCAAGACATTGTCGTGTGAGCATTTGCCCTCGGACTTATCGGGCACCGAATATGCTTATTCCGAGTACGACTCACTGCACTTAAAATCATCTATCACTGGCTTGGACGTGATGCCGGCTAGTATAGTTCATGACAAAGCGTAGAGGCTGAATATCTAGATGCAACAACTTTCTCATCCTATCCCGAGGCGAGAGAAATACGAGTTTTACTCTCACCCACCACTATACTCCACTGCCCAGACCATTGCTCCCTTGCCCTCACCTCAACCTCAATATCCGTCTTAGGGTTATACATGGTCTGCATGTCGCCTGTAAATACAGCAGGATCCTTCACCCACTTTCCTGTGCCTACAGGAGCTATATCGCATCTAGTAGCAAGCAAAGCCACGACAATGAGAATCTCAGTCGTGGCAAATTGGCGTGCAGGGCATAGGTGAGGTGGCGCTCCCCATGCGACAAAGCTGCTAGGGGGCACCGACTTACGGCCTGCAGCATCCTTGGGCACGAAACGGTAGGGATCAAAGACGTCGGCAGAGTCGCCCCAAGTTGTCTTGTTGGTATGGATAGGCTGGCCTGGCATCAAGACATAGTGGCCCGCCTTGAGAAAGTACTTTTCATCCAGAAGTGTATCAGTGATAACCTTACGGATATTAGCGTGGACATGTCGTAGTCGTTGCGTCTCATGATACATAGACAGGATCAAGGGGCATCTTGTCTTTAGAGCTGTCACATCCAGCTTAAAGCCAGTTTCCTTGGTACCAGTGATGGCATTCTTAGCAACTTCTTTGCGGACTTCTTCAAGGAGCTCCGGCCGGGAAAACAGCTCATAGATGGCCCAGTGCATGATAGGGACAGTGTTGGAAAACGCGGCGGTGGCAAAAGTAGCCTGCTGCTTGGGAAGCTCCTCCTCATCGATGCCAGCCTCTCTCATGGTTCGCAGACGTTCCAGGTAAACCTGGGATACATCGCTGGGAAGTGACTTGTTATACTCTCGGAAAGCATCAAAGACAATCTCTCGGGCTGCATAGCCTTTGCCGGTAATGTCGAGATTGACCATGTGCAGAGGGAGATATGATTGCCAGGTCCTAAGATTTGTTAGACCGTGCACCGCCAGTTTATAACAATAACCTACCAGAACGCTTCGTCGATCTTGGGGTCTCGAAAGGGATGTTCCATGCCAAAGACACCACAAGCACTCGCTTGGACAACAGCAAATCTAGCCCATTCCAGCAGAAACACTCTAGAAACGCCATCTTTCCCAGCGGCAAATAGTGCATCAATATCTATCAAGACACGCTCGACCATTCGCAGATTTTGTTCATCCAGTTGAGGGCCGGGGGCCAAACCCGTCTTGTGGGCATGGCTAAAGTCGTCGATCCAGTCAGTGCCAAAAGTCTCATATGTTTTGGGGTTGGCATCGCCCATGTGCTTGGCGGCAGTCTGAATAAAAGGGCGGAAAGAGACCGTCTTGGACGCCTTTTGAATAGCAGGGGTGAGGCGGGAAGTCTTGGCGATGTAGAGTTTGGTGTTGAAGATGGCAACTGTGAACATTTCCTCATCTGTCTGTTTGCTGTTACAAGCAGTTAGCAAATATTCTTTTTTATTGTCAAATTTGTTCTCGCCTAGTTATGCCGTGGTAACCTGAACTGTACTTTATCATGCCTAGCAAATGCCCAAAGAGCGGTATTTGGGACTGGAGTCGCTTGGGCTCGCGAGGATCGTCAAAGAGGGAGAAAACCCATTCTATGCCGTAGCCCAGCAGGACGAGGCCAGCTAGACTGTATAATATCTCACGAAGCATGGCTATATCGATACTTTCACAAGAGCTATACAGATGCTTCAAGTGTTGGTTCAAAGGGGCATCTGAGATATTTAATATAGAAAAGCAGGACCAAGGCCCGCTCGCTTATTAAAGATTTCCATCTTTCCCTTTCTTGACCTACGAAGATCTTCGGGTCCGAATACGAAGACTCGACTTGCCCCTGGGCGGATACTAGCGGACAGCACTTGGGGCTAAAGGACTCAAGCTGACGTTAACATGAGATTAATTGGGAATTATTTGATTGGAGGAGCATATATCCATCTTTTTTACCCTGCAATTTCACCCGTCTTGGCATAAGAATAGGATCTGGCTTAGCCCTTTCCAGTAAATAACGCGACCCAAGGACACCAATTGCTCTTCTTATTCCCTGGGCGTACGCAAGCTGGCTGTTAGTGTATGCAGTTTCCAAGATATCCATTGGTAATAAAGGATTTAGCTCTGCTTACGGGGACTCACCTTGGACCTCTATTCATCCTGCTCGTCCAACTGCGCCGCGCAGTTGATGTTGAATGAGCATATCTTTTTTAGGAAAACAAGTTTTGATCATTAAAACTAACACTTTTATCGTTTCTACAAGATTTGGCAGTGTTATTGGCGCTTCATATATTCGCCGATCATCAAGCTTTTGTCCTACAAGGGCAGACAGACAAATCCTCCGTGGCTAAATGAGCAGTTCCTAAGCGCCAAATGCTACAAAGTACTTCATCTGCCAGCAGCTCTGGAGTCGAGGGATACAGCAATAAGATGGATCCAAGGCAAAGACTGGTTTTCTTGGTAAATGGCAAATATGTTGAGATTATAAGTTGCTCGTCATCAGTTCACAACTGCATTATACCTGGGCCTCGGTGAATGTCCATGGGCGATCAGAACGGATGCACACTATCTCGTCTCGGAAAACTTGTTTAAGCACGCAAAGTCTTGGTCTATTAGGTCACACGGGGCCGCACACTTATCCTATATTCATCCGTGATAGGTTTCTGTTGAGTCGGCCCCTTGAAACACTGGAAGATAGAATAGAGATTTCGTTCATATGGCACTGTTTTCTGGACTTACCTCGCTGGTGAAGGCAGATCTAGGGGCCTGACAGACGAAGTAGAGATATATCTTATTTTACAGCTTAACTGATGTACTACATACAGGTCAACGCCTGTGGTTCGTGTCTCGTCTTTCTCGCAATGGGGGGTATAGTACGTGTTTGAGTAGCAACATTCCATCAGTTGGACAACATCTCCAACTTCATACTTGGTCTGGTGGTCTAGTGGTATGATTCTCGCTTAGGGAAAACCCTACAGCATAGCTTGCGAGAGGTCCCGGGTTCAATCCCCGGCCAGACCCTTTCTTTTGCTCGTGTTGCACTCTACATGCTGCAGATGGTTCTTTTTTGATGTTGGCTTGGAGGACAGCACCCAATTTCCTGAGTAGTTATGGACTTGACTAATTCGTTCGCTCATTATGATTGTGCTGGTGTAATCAGTATTGGACTTGACATGTATTCATAACAATGGACAACGTTCAACCTTTTCAACCAGTTGGAGGCCGTAACTGCCAAGTTCGATCGAGATGGGTCTCTGGCTATAAAATATATCACATTCCAATAACCAACGCACCAGGTTTGCCTCGGGTTGTAAGAGCTCATTAATCGTCTTCTCAACGACATACATAAACGGCCATGAAGTCACATCACATTCTAATTCCCACTAATCGAGGCCTAACGATCAATTGAAGAATGAATAGTGTAATTCTGACGGAATCTCAAATTCTGGTATGCTACAGCAAACAGGTTGTCATTAATAGCGGCTTAGCTGCCGGCTATACCAACTACATCAACGGTTGTATGACCTCAAAAACCACCATCTCCTTGAAAACGGTTACAGAATAAGGGTCTGAGGAATGCGATTGTGGCTGATCGCAAAAAGCGCCACTGATTACATCTTCGCCATCATCGGCAGCTATAGTGAAAACTGAAGTGGAAAGGGGCACAAGAATCTATTAACGGTAAAGGTAAAACTGACATGTCGATTACCGGGAACTGTCTACCCGGATCCGTTGATAGAGGCTTTATTAACCCTAGGTAGGTACCTGCCGTTATGAGGGCCTACAGGGAAGAACTACAGCTATTTTCGGAATAGCCTCATACCAGTCAAGAAGTATATTTACAAACTTGTGCTTGGAGAGTAATGTCTGGTATGTCAAGGCCGTCTTTCGCGTCAGCGGCTAGAAAGTTACAAGAAAATCCATTGTCAAGAAACAGAACCTCAATGAAATGATGTGATTCCAAGTGGATTTAACAAACTGAAAGACCGACAAGGCTTGATGACTTCAATTATCCCTGTTGGGGCGAAACTCAACCTTTCCTCCGAGGCTACTTGTTCGGCTTCCTGAGAAGTCTGTTTCTTTTCACAATATTAAATAAACCGTCTTCTTTTTTCTAGCATTTATAGCCAAATGCTTGCAAAATTGCCAATAAGCTTTGTGGCTCTCCGCCAAGGCCTTGTTAGCTTCTATACTCACAGTCTATAAATGCACACTCATCTGCCCCAATCGGGTTTCAGGCATACTCACCAACTGAGAACCACAAGATCAATACGCCCTCAATCGCTCAATCAGCTACTCATCTTTACAACCACCATGAAGCTCATTCTAATCGCCGTTGCTGCTCTCGTCACCAGCTCCATTGGTGCACCTACGACTGAAAAGTCTCTGGCTATCCGAGAGTCTCATCTTGTCGACGCCAAAGCTCAAGATGGCACACTCCACGTCAAAGTAGATCTCGGAGATCTGCACGGTGATCGCAAGAAAGGACAGAAGGCCACAACCAACGTCAAACGTTCCAACTTGGCCAGAAGCCCTTCAACAAAATCCCGGATAAAGGTCTCAACCAAGTCCAAGATCCCTGGCTTCAAGGATGGCGATGACCTGAATGATTCCCTGAGCAACCTCCTTGGCCACATCACGGCTCACGGTGACTCTATCAGTACGTAGTCATATTGGGAGGCCTCATTTCCTTCAGCTAACCTCCATCCTAGACGCGACTCTGCTCCGAGTTCAGGCAGGAAAAGAGACCAGAAACAGGGGTACCAGCGATATCCTCATAGTGCTCGGACAACTGCGGTTCGAGATATCTAGCGTTCTCGCCAGGCTTTCTCGCACTCACAGCCTCAATTTGACCAGTGACGAGCGAGATGAAGTCAATACATTTGTTGGGTCAATTTCTGAAGGGCTCATTGACATCGTCAACGACCTCGTCGAGACTTGGGGGTTTCGAGCCAATCTTACGGCATCACTCAACCCTCTCATATATGGCCTCACAAATCTGCTGGGCCTTCTGGCAGATACTGACTCCAGACTTAGCCCCGGTATTCGTGAGCGCTTGGCTTCTATTATCGGGGCAAAATCCAACAACACTGGCGGCGGTGGCCTCGATGCTCTTCTTAGTGGTCTTCTGAACCCACTTCTGCGTCTTCTTGGTGGTCTCAGGACCACTATCAGATCGAACTAGGCACCACTTTGTCAAGTTTATGTAGTACGGGTTGGTGACGCCATCGAGGGTGCTGCAGTTATGAAGGTTAACAAGTCTTTTTGGAATTGCGAGGCCAGATGCGTTTCTTGGTCGTTCCTTAGTGGTTCATTATGACAGAATCGACAGCCTGTAATTACTGTATCAGACACTTGTTTTCTAAATATAGTTTTTACCACTGATATATACGGTTCATCAGTGGTGCTAGTCGCCCAGGCAGGCTGTCCTTGTATTTAACAACTTATTTATATCTAACTGGCAGCGTACTTTTGAGATCGGTTGGTTGATGAGGCTGAACAAGCTGTCAATAACTGCACCCCGCATCGAGGCATAACAAGGGGTTGTTAACATGCCAATAACCACTCCTTTGCAAATAATGTGTCGTGCTTGGAGTGAATGGTCTATGCCAACCATGTTATTACCAGCCGAGGCGGTATACCCCCCAGCGCTGGCTGGTGCTAATTAGATGTGCATGGGCATCTATCTGATTGTTTTTAACGTACCGTCACATTCGGGGCGGACTCCAGGACACTTTGGCTTGCTTGAAGCTGCAAGACATTGTCTATTCTCTTACCTAGACAGCAGATACTACCTGATCAGCGGCTACCCTTAAAATCTTGCTCCATTGCTATGCAGCATGTCGGCTAACGAATGACAAACGCAGAATCCATTGTACCATTTTGTTCCTCATTCACGAGTGAACACTTGTAGTGTTATGGGCCTCAAGAGGTCCAGGTTTTGCTTTAGTTCATGAATAAGATAAATAGTTGGTCGCTAGTAAATGCTGTATTTCCCCTAAACCCTGCAAGCAAGCTTCTTGTCAGCATGTCGGACATATCTGCTTAGAGTAGCAGAGTGAAGGATGTTGCCAGTCAATGCATCAAAGAGACCAGTTACAAAGATACGCTGTCGGTCATTTATAGAAGGGTCATGCATGAAACGCTCGCACATTGCATAAAATTCTTTCTCCATGTCCCAACTTATAACACGGGTGATGTTCTTGGCCAACGATGGTGGCACTGAGAGGAGTTGTTCGGTGACAGCTACCGCATTGACAATGGAGGCGTTGATGGTCTTGACTTCGTAAACCTCCTTGTCATACGAGTACAAGTCGTTGATGAGGATAGAGTGCCTCACGTAAAGATCAGCAATCTCATCAAAAGGTGCAAGTTCCTCAGGCGTCTGGTGAACTCCGCAACCGAACCGAATAGCGGCTATCATAAATCTAGCTGCTAGTTAGTCTGGGATTTCAAAGACTAGTGTTCTAAAATAAGCTTACGTCTTGCCAACGTCGTTTCGTCTATAGAGCATATAATCGGACAACTGGGCATAGTGGTCCTGTTTGAATGGTGACTTGACACGGCCATCGCGCACAAAGGCGCTGATAGCCTGAAGCAGATCAGGCCCAAGGACAGGGTCAGTATCCAGGACCTCAGCGAAGAAGCGTTTAAGATGTTGATTCTTGGGCTTCATAGTCAGAAACTCGTCCACAACTGTTGTTTCCTGTAAGATGTTAGTATTTTCGAGTTTGGAATGCACCCTTCTTCAAGCTTACATTCTGAGTCTCGCCACGCTCGATAACGTCTATTGATTGAACATGAGCATAGATTCAACCAATAGTTGTGTCTGAAGGCATACCATCGTGAAGAAATAGAAGCAGAACGGACTGCGTCAACAGTGCCAGCCGTGTTGGGCTTGATGTTGGGTAGAGATAGGTGCAGCAGGAAAGGGCATCCTCAACGAGTTCATCGATCTTCCAGCGACGACGATCATCCTCCATCTCCATTGGAAGCTTGCCACGTTCCGATGCCTTATCCAGACTAATTCGAGTTACCAAATCTCGCCCAGCCTCTTCGGCATAAGCCCAGAATTTGGACTGTCTGGCCCAGGGCAGAGATGTGTTCCACGGCACCCCCAGCTCCTCGGGGTACAGTGTTAGAGGAGCATCTTCAGGCACATTGTCCTCGCGGAATAGAGAGGCAAAGTCCAACTCGGGCATCCCGGGGCTAGAATCTCCCACGGGGTCAAAAGCAAAGGCCAAAGGCCTGATTGGCAAGTCTTTGTGAGGCATTGTACAACAGAAAATGAATAATTCGAGATTGTCTAGACTTTTCGGATATCATAGCGCCGTCCCCGAGATTTATATCTCTTTCGATTGCCGCGGCGCGGCGGTGAACTGGCCATGAACTGATTGCGAGTGCGGATTTGTCGGGTCGGCACGACTCCATAAACGTTACAACTGCCAGGGGTAGGATGAAGCCAGCAAGGATCGCTCGAACTTAGCAGACACTGTCTATCAAGGGTGTTTTGCCTGATAACTTTGTCTAGTCTAGCACGTGACGTGCGACATGTGAATGTGATTCGATAAGTACCGACCTGCGTGTGTGGCCAACGACTACCGATGCCTGTCTGGACACCTGCAGAGTAACCATACAGAACCAACAGCAAAGCTTAGAAGACACAAATCTACGTACTCGTCTGTAGCGGCAGGATTCCGTTCCGACCTCGTTCGTTGTCTGAGCCTGGTGTTGCATCCTTTTGTCGTATCGACGGGTCTCATACCCACCCTGGACAAGGACCGGTATTAAATTCCAGGGACATGGGTGTAGTGGAAACAGAGCTCCAGCAGGACCCGGCAGGTGAGTGACACAATGCAGATCAGAGGCTTTCTTTGAAACACTTGCAGTAGTGGTATTCTTTTTTCTCAAAGGGTTTGGTTGACTGATAATAGTCTTCCACATAGGTCTCGGACGGACTCTTCAGATGACGATGCTACCTGGCGGTCAAGATAAGCAACCGACATGTTAATCTCCGCAACGTCGATGCCTACTAATGGTCTCCTGACTGGGTCCCCTGTCTAGGGGACAAACCAATGCAGCTCGGCGTGGTAGATTGCAACAGCATTTGCTAGAGCCAACAGCTCGGTTTTCTTAACCTCAAGAGGGTTCCTTGCAACACTGTGTTCTTCATTTACCTAGCTATTAAACCCTGCCTGTTGGCTTCCAAATTAGTATCCCCCGCACATGAAATCCTAAAGTTTGGACACGTATTAGCACTAGGGCAGTTCTAACGGTCACCTTGCCTACCCCCGTATTCTTGGACGCTTGGATCGTCGAGAAACGGGCGTGAACATCCGGACATGGTAGCCCTGATAGTCTGGATGGATGGGCCGTTATATTTCGGCGCTGGCGGGCTGCTAATATCCGGTGACGCGAGATGCGCTAGTTCTTACGAAAACGACATGATAAATATCTACGGATATGTCAGGGCATATTAACTAAAACAGGTCAGTTCAGAACGAGGTATTTCAGCCAGATAGATTAGTTATGGCTTCTCAACCTAACCATCGAATTTGCTAAATGAAAGACGCAAGTCAAAAACATGAGTAAGATCCAGCTCATTCGCTCGCTCGCTATAAACCAAAAAGAAAATGCAGTACCAAACATGACGAATCTCCACAGGGCGTAGCCTCAGACTACTTTTTAAATGCGTCAAGCTCCTCCGCAGCTACCTTTTCCAAGGCGGTCTCGAGAGCATTTTGCTCGATTTGCTCCTTAGTCTCTATGTTAGCAAGTACTCTGGCCAGCCTCTTGTGGGCTCGCTGGGTCGCAATTTCTCGCTCTTCATTATCTGGCTGCTTTGATAAAAACAATTCTGAGGGATCAAACAGATCAACAGATGCGGCATCAAGAGTCGCCATCGAAGGTTGAGATGATGCTGCACTGCGTGCAGATACCAACCCGATTGCGGAGGAAAGTTCAAACCCGTCAAGAGCACTGAGATTAGCTTCATCAGGAGAAATAGGCGCGTTAAGTCGAATCTCCAGTGCATTGGCATGATCTTGAAGATCTGCCAGGCTGAAGAATTGTTCTCCATGGATGATTTCACCGAGACGACTTACCAGAGCTCCATCACTTTTCACCTGAACCATGCTCTGAGCCTCTTCTTCTTCACGGCCAACTTCTGTCCAGTCACTCGACACGCTGTCATCATCTCCCGGACTGTCTGGCCTCTTGTCAGCACGGTTCTCAAAGATGGTAAGCAGCTTGTTCAGGCCGTCCATGCGAGAAATCCAAGCGTACTTGTCGTCACCAGCGCCAGATTGGGCGCTCGCTCTCGATGGGCTGTTGGTCATAGTGAAGAAAGTTAAATTTTCTGGGTAGGCGTTCGTTTGTTGCAAAAGACAAAGAGAGATCGAAAAGGTGTGGGCGGCTGGAGGAGATGGTAAGATTATTGAATCGAAAAAGAAGTCCATCAAAACGAAGGGAATGCCGCTTTTTGTATGTAGTTTGGAGGTAAACAAAATCTATTTCTGAGCTGACCTTTGGATATGAACAGCAATAAAAAAAGTAACTATAGATTGTTCCAGGACTGTTATCCGGCCAAGCAATAACAATATAGTTGTCCATGACTTGGAACTTGCCGCACATGAACAAGCCATAGTTATCATGTGTGTACTGAGTGAATGAATGTTCATTCTGAAAACTCGTGAACATGTACCATCAGTTAGTAGTCGTTTCCCGGGGTACTTTACGTGTCAGAAATATTGGTAGTAAGGTCTTGAGCAAGGTGATTCGGTGAACCAAGCATCTTCTGATATGCTGCATGTGCTCTTTCGTCTATTCAAACACATGTTGGAAGTAAGTTTGCTGCGCTACCAGCCAAATGACTACAATCTGCCTAACCTGTTTCTGTGGGTGGCTTCCCGTGCGAGGAGCATTTAAAGATAACAACTCAGCTATCTTCTGCATGAATATTCTTCGTTCTGTACTTATCCGCCAATCCACACTTTGTGCAGTCCGCTTGAGTAGCAAGAGTCCCTCATTCCGGTGGGAGCTACTCGCCATAGAATTCGCGATTCATGATGGTTTGTTGGGGTACGCCGGAAATCTCTGGATTGCTAAGAAAGTCCTTCTCCCTTCTAATACTATGATGAGCTCGGTATTTACCAACAAGTCTTCCCATCATCTCGAGATAGTTGCTAAGGTACCTTTGGAAGCTACTTCTATCACGAAGGCTCTTCTGGTAAGCCACCCCTTTGGCGACGGTTTGCTCGCCCTTGGTCCCGTCACATAGATCGCAGGTTATTGAGACAGCCAAGCCGATGCCAGTAAACGACGAGTGGCAATGAATGCAAGTCCAAGGCTTCATAGAGTCTTAATCTGTGGTGAACTATTGGGTTGGATTCTAATGTTGACTTTGATTCTGCGTTCTGGATCCTGCAGTAGAGTTTTGGGGTAGGAATGATAGCCAGCTTTGAAGGCATATGAACCACCACCAAGTGCATGGTGGGAAGAAAGTTCATTAGCCATGGGTACATCATCTGCCATTGCGGAAGATTGGGTTCGGGGTAGAAGGACAGCGCGGCTTCACGGGCAGCAGCCATAAGAGATATATATGCAAGATGTCTTGTATGGGCATAAAATTATGTCAGGTTGACTGTGACCCGCAAGTGTAATTTCTTGCCGTTTTTTCAGAGTTGTGTCTCTTACTGCATGTTAAGACAGAAAAGTCGGTTGGGACACAAAAGCGTGTGTATGTTATGGCCTTTCGAGCTGGTGTATCACTCAGCCACTACATGTCAAAGCACCAAACACACTCGGAGCACAAAACATTATCATCCTCTTGGTTGAGTCATACAAAAAGTCCATATGACATGTATTTGTAACCAGTTTCCGACCGACGCCTGTATACACTATCTCCTGCCCCCTTTCAAATTTCAACGTTGCTGTGCAGAGGGACAAGGTTTACAGTATTTTCTTTTGGTCCTCCAAGCGATACTTGGCAATCATTGATTCCGGTACCGTAAGTCTGCCACGTGGTGCAATTTTCATTTCGTGCTCATCTCTCATCATGGCCCAGGTGATGCCCTTGCCTCCCTCTGCGTTGATTTCGTATACCGCGTTGATACGATATGCGTAGTCGTAGCCCTCATAGTCAGGGCTATTGTCGTTGTAGTCCTTGTTCCGAGGCCATCTTCGGGCAGAGGCTCATCGTCAGAGTTTCTAGTAGCAGCCTTGTTGACAGGGCAGATGTGGGTGATGGCAGAGTGCGGCGCAGTGCGATAGAACCAGATTCTCTCGATGCCAGCCATGTTGTATTTTCTGAACTCGTAGGTCTTGGTGCCATCGATGATTTGTTGCATGTATGGATCGTTCATGGCGAGAATCATGTCTGTTTTACGAGGAAGAGCTGAACTTTTGGCGGCGCGCTTGGGGGCAGAGTTGGTGGTGCTGCCAGCCTTGGATTGCAAATGCTGACTTCTGGTGGTTGGGGACATTTTGAGTAATGGGTAGCTGTAGTTGCGAAGTGAGAGTGCTGCTATCGAGAGTTTTAATGATGATATTTATGAGGTAAAAAAAGCCTGTTGATCGTGTTGTGAAAGGCAGGCAATGGGAGCAGTGACTTGACAGTGATATTATAAACGGTTAAAGTTGAAAAGCAGTGAGGCAGTGGCAGTGGCCATGGCCGAAGTTTTAATTTATAATGTTACGCGCCACTTCTGCAGGCTCTGGTTCGAAAGAAAGGCACATGCTTTACGGATACTTTCACTTGCATAACAATCCTGCAGTTTCTCGACATAGACTTTGGGGTATGAAACCTAACTAGGCCTTGACGCAGCACTACATGCAAACAGATCAGGCGACTATACCCGCCTGCCTAGCCTCGATCACAGCAGCCAGTGCACTATAAGCAGCGTCATCCTTAGCCAGCGTACCTTCTTCTGGCTCGAAACCGTCCCTCGGGCGATATTGCTTGGCGGTCTCAAGCCATGGTGAAGGTCCGCAGCCGCAGCTGTATTCGATGTACTGCATCCGGCCGGCTCTGTTATCAGAAAGCCCTGTGCCATGCAAGTATTTGCCTGATGCCCACTCCCTTTTCACGTCTCCTTGAAATTCCCCCAAAATTATAGCAGGAGGGCCGGCAAAGTATCTGTGCACATTGTGGGAGAGGCGATAGCATAATAACCCCTGGTCGATATCAGCATCTGCCTCGTGCATCGTGATTGTCTCGCGGGTGTCTTTAACAGAACCCCACCATGAGCCATGTCCCATTCGGAAGACTCTCAGTCCTTTCATCGAGCCCTTCCAGTGGGTGAGCACTTGATGCCATCGAATTGGGTATTCGTGCGTCTCGGGGTTCCAATCCCTCTCCACGACAACGTGGTAATCGGGATATCCAGGGCTTCTGGGATCAAAGGGACCGATCTGTTCAGCCTTGAATAGTATCGGACAGTCATCAAGATAGAGCTCCTCCAGTCCGCCGCTTCCATTCTTTTTACCGATCTTGGTAAACCAGTCAATTTGCCATTCGTGAGTAAATACGTAGTTTCCAAGTGCAAGCACTTTGAGTTGGGGGAAAGGCGATTCATCGCCAATGCGGCGGAAATCCATTTTAGGGATCCAGCCCCAATAGTCCTGGAAATACAGTGAAAGAACTTTCAGATTATCACTGAGGATAGTTGAGAGCCATGTCTGGTGAATGTTGTCGAAGAATTCGTACTTTTCTTCAAAATAGACAGAATTCTCAGGTGAAGCTTGGTTCTCTTCCGTCGCGACGAACAGCTTGAGATCAACAAGACTGGGCAGAGATATCACCTTAATCCAAGCCTCAGAGTAGTTGAGATCGTCATCGTCATAATCAGCCAAATTAGCGATTGTCAGTTCCCGGAGTTGCATGGGGTGGTCTGTCGTGAACTTGAGATCTTGGTCGCTATAGTCGAATTCGTGGTCGTCATCAAAGAAGAGGTAGCCCTCCATCACTTGATCGATTTCACGTTGTCTTTCCAACGTCCACATGCCTGCTATCCAGTGGCAAATCGTGTCGAGCACTCGGTATCGAAATTCATATGTTTCTTCAAGTTCAATGTCACGATCATGGCTGTTACCGCAATGTTCATTGAACCGTAGATGGAGTGCCGTTACATTTGTAAAGCATCGGAGAAAAGGTAACGCGTTCAGAAAAGCCACCGGTGTCGGATAGGAGTCGTTGCAGTGGTATCCAAAGTCTTTGCCTATCCACGTGTCGATGGTAAGTTCCCGGACAAGGTCGCGAAGCTTGGGAGATTTGGCAATTTTGATGAATCGTGCAACTGAATCGTCAACTGCATCGAGACGCAGGCTTTGGTATAGCAGAGGTAGGGCAATTTCGTTGAGTCTGGGGCAAACGAGCCTCAAGTTTGCAAGGCTACGTTGAGGAAGAAAGGAACAGATATGGTTCCATATTTCGGTAATATAAAGCAACTTGCCGGATGAAGTTTGAGGTTTAGAGGACATGTTGTATCATCTATTCAGAACAGATGATTCAAGTCGAGAGGTATTGCAGCGTCTTATATGCTCCTTTTCTGCCCCATAGGAGTATTTATTAATGGAGTATTCTCCGCTCTGCTGCCTGACTGTAGGCCAGGCACCCAGGTAAGGCATAGTGCTGACAGTGGAGTCCAAAGATTCATCAGCGGCAAGCTCACTAACTCATAGGAATCATGCCATAATTGCTCGCCAACTTGGGATAATTCAAATAAGATATTGGGTCAAGGAAATAACCAACTTTTAGTATTCAAGCTCATGGAAATAAGTCAAAAGAAATGGGATGCCAATAAACCACGTAAAATTCCAACCAACTTTGGATGTAATACTCTACGCAGGAGTAGAACAACAAAAACAAGAGATTCAATCTACAGTAAAGTATCATGCCAGGTAGCAGTCAAGGAATCGAAGAAATGAAAGGGTCCATATGTTCCAGAGCAAAGCATCATATCGCGGGTCAGTTGTGCGCGACACAGTGGACGCGTCGCGCTTGAACAGACATGACATACCGCATTTTCACGCTAATGACTCGACAGAAATGCACGAACAAGGGGTTGCCAATTAGGTAGCGTAGATTGGGTGCGAGTAATTCCAGTTGGACAGAAATCCCAGCACAAGAGCTCCAGGGTAGTCATCTAAGGAGGTTCAGAGCAGACAATCAAGCTGTTAAGTCTGTGTTTAGAGGAGAAGCTTATGTTAACAAGTTGATCTGAAGTCATTTTAATGCTTCTAAGTGGGATTTCTAAGAGAACTAAAGATAACTGCTAACGTGGTTAATAAGCGAGTTAATTAGATAAGCGAGTTAATTACTTTCCTTAACCTTTTTAAACTATAGCTTAAAAGCTTAAGCTATAGTTTAAAAAGGCTGGCTTTTACTTGCTAAATTCCTCCCTAGATAACTTAAGTACTACCTAATAAGTCCTTATATTATAACCGCCCTTACCGTATATACTATAGCGCCAACTACCCGGTCGCTTTAACCTTCCTTAACCACTACTTCTCGATAATTTAGCCACTACCTATATATTAATATCTATCTAATTAATTACTTATAATACTTCCTATATAGTTATTACCCCTCCTTTCTATAGTTTAGTCCTTTTTACCCTCTG
>JAATHB010000095.1:0-40713 GCA_014822075.1 Fusarium buharicum
GCTCCCGTCATACCGCAAAACCAACCGCATCGAGTTGTTCGAGAGCAAAACCTTTGGTCAAGCTCGCTATGTCGATAAGGCGATGAGTAACGTCGGCTATCAAGAGAGCGACCATTACATGCGCCCAGATCAGACCCTCATCAAATCCTCCGACCTCCACGCTGAAGATGATGCAGACTTGACTGATGGTACAGTATCTGATGAGCTCGTTCATCACACACGAATCGGCCGTGTTGAGTATGATATGGATGAGCAGGACGACATGTGGCTCGAAACATACAACGCTCATCGCAAACAAAATGAACTAGAGGAGATCACTCGAGAAATTTTCGAGATTACCATGACAAAGATCGAAAAGGAGTGGCATGCGCTCGAGAAGCGAATACCGAAACCGAATCCAAAGCCACCTCAGACTCATCGTCCTCGGTCAAGCTCTGCTGCAGCCGTGAATGGCGAGCCTCAGGGAGGTGAAGAGCCCGACTCCAAATGTGCTATTTGTGATGACGGCGACTGCGAAAACACCAACGCCATCGTGTTCTGTGATGGCTGTAACCTTGCAGTTCATCAGGAATGTTATGGGGTACCCTTTATTCCTGAAGGCCAGTGGCTATGCCGCAAATGCCAGCAATGCGGCCGTGGAGTTCCAGTTAGTATAGTCCAAATCACTTAGCAAGTATATGCGCTGACCTGGAGAACAGACTTGCATTTTCTGTCCTAACACCGACGGTGCATTCAAGCAAACGAATTCCGCAAAATGGGCACATCTCCTGTGCGCCATGTGGATTCCCGAGGTTTCTCTGGGAAACCATACGTTCATGGAACCTGTTATGGACGTAGAGAAAGTACCCAAAAACCGGTGGAAATTGACGTGTTACATCTGCCGACAGCGAATGGGTGCATGCATCCAGTGTGGGAACAAGAACTGTTATCAAGCGTTTCATGTTACTTGTGCTCGGAGATCCAAGCTTTTTCTTAAGATGAAGACAAGCCAGGGTGCCCTCGCTGTGTTAGACGGCGGTATGGTTCTCAAGGCTTTCTGCGATAAACATTGTCCACCCGATTATGCACAGGAGAACAGCGTTCACCAGGCCACGAAGGCAGCCAAAAGGTTCTACAAGAGGACCATGAGGAATCGCATCTGGGCTGACAACAATGTTGTCGCGAATGCTATTGCTGCACAACAGCGCAACGCACTTACAGAACAGTCTTCAGACGAATCGCAACCAACAGGAGTCAAGAACTCTACCGCTGTTGGTGCCGATAAGAAGAAAGCTCAAAACACAAAGAACATGTGGAAACTGCCATCGGGCGCGCCCATTATACCACAAGCAGTCTTTGAGGTTGTTGAGGCTTCTATCCAAAGATTCCCCTTCCGAAAGCGCAAAGATTATCTTGGTGAGGCATGTCGCTACTGGACCTTGAAGCGTGAGCAACGCCGCGGAGCAGCACTACTGAAGCGCCTCCAGCTCCAGATGGAGTCATTCTCTTCAATGGAGTTGACGCGACGCGATTTCGCAGCAATGGGACCAAGTGGGAAGACAAGGTTGGCCAGGCGCATCGAATTCGCCGAAAACTTGATCAAAGACCTCGAACAGCTCAAGGACCTCGCAGGTGAGGTGGTGGAACGAGAACAAGTCAAGGTGGACGCCGGTGAGCTTGAGCAAGATTTTGTTGATGAGTGTTATTTTCCTGTCGCAAAACTTCTCAACCCTGCCATCGACAGGGCGATGTCGTAAGCAGGATTCAACCCCCTTAACTATGGTCATGATAACTAACTATTGCAGACTGGATAAGGACCTCTTCGTCGATGGATTGAACACATTGCAAAGCCGCATTAACACTCGATTTTATGTGACCGTCATGTCATTTGCGATGGATCTTTGCGAAGTTATCAGTAACGGCATCGCCACGACACCGGCACCTGACCCATCAACGGATGAAGCTCAAATTGGAGTCATTGATGCATCTCCTGCCAAGAACACTTTTTTAGATATCCGCGAACGACGTAAGCTGGGGAAGCGCATATTAAAGGCAGTCCAACCAACGTTGGAGGCAGCATTACACGTTGAATCGGAGATCTCCCAAAAGCCCTTTGAGACCATGCAGAAGGAATTGGAAAACACGATTGATAGAAGTGTGGAAGCTAGACGTCCACTAACTGCGACAAGCCAAGAGAAGTCAACAGATCTCTCAGATGAAGTCAACGATACTATCATGGTTGATGCGGAGCTTCAAATCACCGTCAAGGCCGACTCTGCTGAAGCAGGAGACGCAATGGATACTACATCGGATGGTGGAAATATTGAAGTTAGCACCAACATTGACGTCGACACTTCCAGTCTCAATGTGACGGCCGCAGAGGAGAAACAGGTGTCTCTTCCAAATACTGTCCAATCATCTGACACTCCCCCTGATGCGGACGGATATGTGTCGAAGCCTCAGCCCGCGCAGTCAGGGCCTCCTACGCCACCACAATCTAACGGTAGTCTTGGGCTGGAACCTGTTGACCCTCTTACGGACGGAGGGATACTTTGGTACCTCAAAGGCCATGACCCTAAAGGAACTTCGGTTCTTGAGGAACAGTGGGCTGGTAGGGATGCCGTGCGAATGCTTAGCGAAGACCTCACAGATCTGGACGACGAAGAGTTGAAAGGCTTAGGCATGGATGTTGACCATGCAGTGGCGCCTGCTGTTGTGGAAGCGGATCCGAAGGTCGAAGTGGAATCCGCGGGTGGCAAGACCAGAGCGAGTAAGGCAAGGAAGCGGAGGACATCAACAAGAAGACGATGAGCTGCAAAAGTATAGGCGAGTTTGGAGCAAAGGGGTCACGACGAAGGGAGCATCTCGATTGCTTGTGATTCAATTCTTTGTGTTAGTTTGTTTTTTTGAGACTATAAAGGGCCATACAGATGCACTACTGAGCTTGGCGTTTAAGGCAGGACTGGATGGGAAACAATTATTAGGGTTAATTCTTCCTTCAGAAGGAATCATGGGAAGGAAAGGCGTTGGCAAAGGGCCTAAAGGTGGAACATGGGAATGGAAGGGCTTAGCTCAGCGATGGATGGTTGTTTGAGACGATGTAGGAACAAGACGATACGATATAAATGTATAGCTTTAATGAGCATATGCTATTCAAGCTATGTAAACTTGGACATGTATTTGTCTGACGGTGAACTGACATGACAGCATACGGATAATTCAAGTATGTGCTGCATAGATATGCAGCAAAGACTACATCAATAGTGGATAGCGGGGCTAGTGAGACATGTCAGTAGTCATTCGATGGACCATGACTCTCATGATGTCGAAAAGCGTATCCCCGAGTTCTGACCGTTGTTTTGTTAGTCGCGTTGATCCACGCAGAGATGAGGTCTTTGTGATGTCACGTGACAAGTATCGAGATGAAAGATGAGATGAATGATGACATATTGGGCGTCATGACGAAGTGCCACACTTATTCGTTCCAGCTGTGTCCAATTATACGGGCTGCGCGTCCAAGCGGGGAGGCTAGAATACGCAATGCGGTCCCTGTTGGGAGCCGAGAGGTTGATGGTCGGTGAAGGGTTTGGTTGAAAACAACTTGAGAGTATTTTTTGATATCATTAGGAGGGTGAGGTTGTGATACATGGAAAGGTTAGACGATATGCTCATCGAGCTTACGTGTGATGAAGCTTGGCTTTGCTGGACTACAGTAGTTTACTGTAGGTCAGTAGATCCCGAATGCAGTCAAGCCCTTGGCTCTGCTTGGTGTTTCGTCGAATACGCGGGGAGTATTCGAGAGATCCGCGTCTCGCAGAAAGGGGCATGTGCCGTTATGTGTCGCCTTGCGTTGTGTGGCAATAAGTCTGGTCGATGCCCAAGATCGAGAGGCATGAGAAAGCCCATGGGGTTTATAGAGATGCTGGGTCTGCTAATGAAGGGTAGACGATGCTAGTTTTTGAGTATGGGGCCACCTGGAAATGCGAGTTCCGCAGCTATCCAATCTATGTAGGTAGTTACTGCAAGGAAATGGACGTTACGTACCTAGTCTAGTTGTTTATAGATACAATACCAACTTGTAGATTTTTATGTATCTTGTCCTAGGAAGTTTAGGATCCCCTGCTCTTATCGCGCTTCATATCGAATCAGCTCTTTACATCCATGGTCCAACTTGCACGCGACAGCTGGAGCGTCTCTCGTATTTGAGAGGGTGACTAATGAGAGGAACAACTCTCGCATCCGGATTGGCCCTAAAAAGAGAGCCGAGAGAGGCTGAGCAGATGAAACTGAGCTCTAGTTGACCTCTTGGACGCCGACGAATCCGGTCGCCAAACCTACAAAGGAGGCTCGAGAGTTGAGACGCCCCTTTAATCTAGTCTAGCGACGGGGAATTCGATTCCCCTGGCCAAGTTGTTTAGTTGTTAGGGCTAGTAATGAGCTTCTCGAGCTGTCATCCATGCGTGTTTGAGTTGAGGGTATCCATACCTGGGCACCAAACGGGCAGCAAGCAAATGAGACTTGACAGAGAACGAAATGAGACGAGATGAGATGAGATGGGTAACGACAGCAACAGGCCAGGGAGACGTACATATGTACTTAGCTAAAGAGTGGGATCTTGATCGGGAGGATCCGAGGTTTCAAGGTCAATTGCGTTCCAGTGTCATGTTGTTGCATCGATGGCAAGCCAAGGTACTAATAATTCTGTAACAGATACAGTACAGTCCCATGAAGTGACTAGAAGCTGAACATCAGATACAACAAGGACTTAAGGAAGCCTCACAATTTATAGCGGCAGCCCGCTAAACTTTAGGTACAGCTTCAGTGGTCCCAAGCGTCGTCATCCCTGTAGCCACATCCCCAGAGTGCCAAAGCTCCCGAGTCCCGCAGTTCCATTCCAAGCTCATGCCCTGACCAGTCTCTACTAGCGTCTTTCCAGAGCAGGGCAGGTGCCGCCCAGCCCAAGCGTCAGGTCCTGTTCAGGTCAGCTTTCGTGGTCTAGGCTGGTTCAGTTTTGGGTCGTGAGAGAGAGAAAAAAAAATCCCCCCCTCCCCCTTCCTAAAATCTTCAACCCTTCAACTCAATCCGACGACGAACGAGACGAAGACTCTACCACGTGTTTGCCCATCGCTAACACGCTCTGCGAAATATCATCGATTAAGCTGCCCATCTTGGTGAAGAGCTGCTTATCCGCCATTTGATTTTGGCTCCAGACGACGACCGACGAACCACCGTGTCCGTCCAAGAAACCAAACCCAAACCCCCCGACTCCAAATTCCCTGATCGCGCGCCCGCTTGGCTGCCCCAACACAAACAACGGGTTTACCCAAAAGACGACGACGAGACGAGACGACGAGAGAACATCTCATCTCCAACTGACGAAACGAGGTACTCTTGTCCTCTGATTCTATAATTCTATCTACCTACACACGGCGACGAAGCGTCACATCTAGTTGACGCATTTATTCCCCTTCAACTAGGCCAAGGTCAAGGACAACAAAAACTCGCGCTGACGGTGTTTTGTCCCCCCTTCTGGCTCGCCCCCCATTTCTGACGCCCTGTACCTGCCCATCTCTCTCTCTGGTACAGCTATCAACAACCAAAGTCGGTGGCCCACTGCGGCAACCACGACGACGACTGTTTTCTTCCCTCCTCTACGTGACCTGATTTGCTCCTCGCAATTCATTATCGGCGATTTTTGCTATTCGTGATCAACTTGTTGATTTCTTACGTGTCGCTCCTCGATCTTGTACGTTTTCTCGACCTTTCTCTCTCTATTAAAGACGTGATCCCTTCACGGGTAAGTTTTGGTTGTGCGCCCCATGGGAATGGCCGCGCTGTCTTTCTCCCCTCTTGTTCCCCTCCCCTCCCGCACTCGCACTCACACTCACACTACGCCCACTTCCATGCTCCTCCGGCTTCTCCCCTCCAAATTTTCTAGACTCCCCTCCGCTCGTTATTTCCACCATCGCAACGCAACCACCGCATCGCATCTTTACCCTCGTCTTCATCGTCGTATTTTCACATATTGTCGGTTGCGGCGTTTGCGAGTTGGAGATATTTTTCTGCCCTCATTTTTCACCGTCTTTTTCTGTCTTATTTTGTCTCGTTGCTCCGGTTTCACCGGCTGACTCGGCCAGGTTTTGTGAAGTGCATCGATCTGGTATCATCTTCCGTTCGACAAGTTCTCCCCCCGCAGTTGCTCTGATTAGCGATCTTATCTGCCGCTTTTCTCCTCCTCCGCGCCATCCTCCCTTATTCTCAGTGCGGGCACGCTCTCGCCAGCAAAATCCTTAAAAATGGCAGACCAACATGAGGTCGATCTCGACTCTATAATCGACCGGCTACTCGAGGTGCGAGGCAGCCGTCCTGGCAAGCAAGTTCAGCTCCTCGAGGCCGAGATTCGTTATCTTTGCACCAAAGCTCGTGAGATCTTCATCTCCCAGCCCATTCTTCTCGAGCTCGAGGCTCCTATTAAGGTATGTTCTAGCTGGTTTACTCTGACTGTCTCACAAATTTGAGAAATGAGGCTTGAGCTTGAGTGCTTGTGCTCTAGACTCTGAGCGCCAAAAGAATTTGCCCTTGCTAACTTGTTTGTGTTTGCCTTTAGATCTGCGGTGATATCCACGGACAGTACTACGATCTTCTCCGACTTTTCGAGTACGGTGGCTTCCCTCCTGAGGCCAACTACCTCTTCCTCGGTGACTACGTTGACCGAGGTAAGCAGTCTCTTGAGACCATTTGCTTGCTCCTCGCCTACAAGATCAAGTACCCCGAGAACTTTTTCATCCTCCGAGGTAACCACGAGTGTGCCTCAATCAACCGTATCTATGGCTTCTACGACGAGTGCAAGCGTCGCTATAACATCAAGCTGTGGAAGACTTTTACCGATTGCTTCAACTGCCTTCCTATCGCCGCTATCATCGACGAGAAGATCTTCACCATGCACGGTGGTCTCAGCCCCGATCTAAACTCTATGGAGCAGATCCGCCGTGTGATGCGTCCTACTGATGTGAGTGCATGCTTTGCGCCAGGAATGGGGCGCGTTGTGCTGTGAAGAATATTGGACTAACAAGCTTTCAGATTCCCGACTGCGGTCTTCTTTGCGATCTTCTGTGGTCTGATCCCGACAAGGACATCACCGGATGGAGCGAAAACGATCGTGGTGTCAGTTTCACATTCGGCCCTGACGTTGTCTCTCGCTTCCTCCAGAAGCACGATATGGATCTCATTTGCCGAGCTCATCAGGTTGTTGAGGACGGCTACGAATTCTTCTCCAAACGCCAGCTGGTCACACTATTCAGTGCGCCCAACTACTGCGGTGAATTCGACAATGCTGGTGCCATGATGAGCGTCGACGAGAGTTTGCTTTGCTCTTTCCAGGTGAGCTTTATTATGACGACAAGACAAGCATGGGTCAAGAGGGATGACGCTAACACAACTTTCTAAACAGATCTTGAAACCCGCTGAAAAGAAGCAAAAGTATGTTTTAACCGCACCTGGCCGCACAAGCACGCCAGGCGCCTCCCCTCGCAAGATGAAGAAATGAAGAATTTATACCAACACTTTTTGCTCTCAACAGGTTCGGCCGACGTTAAATGATCGCATCCTCGAACGACGTGGATGACCACCGCGACGAAGAACGAACGACTCGACTCGAGACATGTCTCGATCGAAGCGCACCCCCAATCTCCGCCGTCTCGCAGCTAGCCTTGCCACTCGATAGTGGCAGGAAATGTTGGTTCACTGGGAGGGTGACGGAACTTAAGAGGCGCCGGACCGCGACGCTGACTTTTGCGAAACCCGATCGTCTCTAATGCCTATATGCGAACTTGATAACGACAAACGGCTGTTTCTTAGCTCCACAGATAAAACATTGACAAAACTTGTTTTTTGAGTTGCACACAGTTCTCGGATTCCATGCATGATCCACGGGACAGACGATCTGATGCTATATGTCTGCTCCGCGTAGGCTGGCCCGTGGACGTACGCAGTTCGAGAGGCTGATATTTCTCACTCTCTTTTTTGTGATGACGAGGATAATCCATCGGCGGCTAATCTGGCTGGGAGCGTTTAGCGATCATGTTGCATTTCATGGACGAGGTTTGTGTGGTCTTATTCGTTGCTCAAGGGCAGCCTCTGTATACGTTTTGTGCTTTTTAGCTGGGTTCGGTGGGGGCGGAGACAGCATTGCTTTAATTTTGCGGGGGTACGATGGAGGTGGTGGATAGGATGTTAGAATGAATGTTAATTTGTACGAATTGTGGTCAAGAGGCTGCCATGGCTGTGTTCTTCAGGTGAGTGTCCAGAGAAGTTGTTCCCTAAGCTGCTCATTGTTGGGACTGAGATTTCCAGGAGTCTGAATGCGGCTTTTTCGGAGTTGCAGAAGTGATCAAAGTTGACACTGAGAAGCTCAAAGAGGTCGGTTTGGGTATTTGATATGCATACACGTCTAGCTTTATCTATCTATACTTGGGCGTAGACTATGTTTGGGTAAACTAGATGGCGTTTCTAGTACTCTGAGCTGTGAGTGGGTGAGTGAGTAAGTTGCAGCCATGTAGAGTTGACGTGAACCACATCCTCCGTAGAGTGTCGAGAATCATCATCCTACTGACAATCCTCGCACTCCTTCTCCCCAGTCTTGGCTGGCTTCTCATCCTGTGCCTTGGCCTCTTCCTTCTTTTTGCCGTGATCACGATCAACGTGTCCCAAATCTCTCTGTGGCTCAACGACATCTCTCACTCTCCTCTTGAGCTCCTTTGTCTCAGGGAAACCTCCATCCTCACGTCGGTCCCAGAGAACCTTTGTCGAGGCTGTTTCTGCGCCGGGAGCTTGGTGTGTGATGGAGACGATAAAGGTTCCGCCGGTGGAGGGCTGGAGGGCGACTTCACCGAGTGTTGTAGAGAATGTAGAGAGGAGTTCTTGTGCATACTGGTATTATATCAGTTTATGAATTCTTATCAAGTTACTGGATATGAACTTACATAGGCTGCTCGAAGCATCCATTTGCACTGGGTGCAGAACTGGATCGCAACGCGGGGAAGAGGCGTTTGCGTCGACGCCTGGCTCGCCATCATGTGCCGTATATGCAGTCGCTTCCGGGAACGTCGTGTTCTATTCTTGGCTTTCGTTTCTTATCTGGATTTTGAGTTTTTCTTCGCGGCGTTGGGGTTTAGTGAGGCAGGTTTGGCAGCAACTCAATGCTATCTTAGTGGCGATCTTGACGACAACTGCTCAGGCTGTGAATCGATCGAGCTGAGAGTGGTTTTTGAGATGAAAGGTATGTAGTATGAGTGAGTGAGTATGAAATAGTCTACCTGTAGAAGTATAGATTGATGTAACACTAGAGTACTTTAGGTGCTATAGTGATTATATGGCGTCTGCTGTTTGCTGCCCCTCCAGTTGCAGTTGCGATGCAAGCCCCGCGGTCGAGAACCACTGCATAAGGTCGCTCCCGGGTGACGGGATCCACCTTTTGCCTTGTGTGGCTGAGTCATCTTGGCTTGGGTGGAGTCGAATCGGTTGAACGCAGATTTGAGTCCTGCGAATGGGCAAAAGGCGCAAGGTCTTGTGATTGTGGTTTGGGAGGAACAGGACAGGGACAATTGGGTGACTATAGAGTCAGAGACAGGATTGGCTTCAACAACTGTCCTATGTTGCACCAAATCAAAGCCTCAGAAAGTTTAGAGGATTGCAGACATCAGCTGTAAATATTACCACAGCCAGTAAACACACGTTGGTCAGGTAATGCTGGAAACCAAAACTCATAAAATCATCAGACAAAAAATATATTGGCTTTCGAACCGTACACGACGTGGAAATGATACCTAGATGACAACAGAAAAATGATAATAAAAATGGGAATTATTACATTTACGCAAGAGCCCGATCCATAACCGTTTCTCAGACCCAGACCCAGACCCGTTGTGGTTCATCAACATCTCCTCTCCTCTCCTCCTCCGCCTCCTAGCAGTGTCCATATCGCATTCCCAAAAGGAAGGAAGAAACATGACATGCGCCGAGACAAATTAAATTCAACCTCAACCAGGTTCCCGTTACTATGGCTCCCCTGCTCTCGTTCTCGTTGTTGGTTTATGTGACCCGCTCAATTGGTATCTTGGGGTATCTCGATCTGGGTCCCTGGCGTACAGCTGGATCCTAAGGGCATGGGCATGTTCCCTCTTTCTCGCGCTTCGTCAACAGGACAGGTCGTTCCTGACAGCTGCCCAATGACCGTCGTTGGTGTCGTTGTCGTGTGGCTAGCAGGCGCTTTGATATCCAGGGCCTATCCCGCCTCTGCCATCCGAGTATCCCATACTCAGATTTCCTTGATTTACTCCCCCCTAAATGCGTCACAAACATATCAAAATTGACTGCGGCCCTCCTTCCAATCGCTGAATCATCGTCGACATTGCGTAGTTGTTGATTTTTGATAACCGGTAATAAGAAAAGATTGTCGAAACAAGTATTACATAACAACACAGCAGCCGCCGGATTGTTGCGGCGCATAGGGATCCTCGCCCTTGGGGACAGCGCCCCAGACGGAAGGGACCATATAGTCTCGAGTGCCATTGCAGTAGGCGATGATGCTGTTGTTTGGCATTAGTAATCGTGTACACGCCTGAATGCGTTCATTAACATAGACTACTCACCTCTTTGAAGCTGTGCTCACGGGAATGCGCTCTCGCTCAAGATCCTCGCGCAAGCGGTTGTTGAGTTCGGTTAGTCGTCGAAGCTTAAGGTCGGCCATCGACTGCTTGTTCTTCTTAATTTGCGAAGGGTCGCCGACATCTCGGGAAGTGTACTGAGGCATCTTGGAACGGGGTGCCGAGGTGGGCGAAGTGGGAGAGGTCTTGGTGAGAGAGTCGCGGCGATTAGGCACGCGAACACGTTAACAACTAACCATTGTCCAATGTTAGCAAGCTGTAGGGAGTATTCCGCAAGGATCGAAGCGTGGCCAAGGCATTGCGAGGTGCAAAAGGAGCGAATCGAGGTATGAGATGGGCGAATCCTTCGTCAATCGAAATTATCTCGCTCAATGCCGTCGCGAGAAGTTGACTAGTCGAAGGGAGTATTGTCGATCTCATTGCTGATTCTACCAGCCCCCATTTCCTTTGTTGTCGTACCAGCCGGATGCCTTGGTCGTTCGCCCCTGATGGCGGCGAGGCGGACTCGATCGCTGAGAGAATATGACTTACGGAGGAGTTGTGCTTCAAGTTAAATAATGACGCGGAAAGCTGCTGAAGCGGCAGAGGACGCGAATTAGAATAGGAACGAGAGGATCGACGGTCGAGACGGTTGTTGGACGGCGATGTTTGAAACGGGAGTGTGAAGGACGAAGAAGAAAAAAAGGTCCGTTGAGGTGGCCTGGGAAAATGGAAGAGGAAGCCCAGTGGTAGTGGAAGGGTAAAAGGTAAGGTAAGGAAGGTGTGGTGGTGGCCGTGGTGGTGACTGGGAGAGCAACAGCAAACGGGAGCAGAGTAGGAGCGAGAATGTAATGGGAAGGACCCGGGCACCGGGGGACGGTAGGGGGGGAGACTGCAGGTGCAGCAGTAGAAGGAACCCCCCGAATTACCTGCCTACTGTCTACCGTACCTAACCCAAAGCCAACAGCAGGTCCAACTCGCGGGAAGCACCAGCACCAGCCGGGCTTAGAGGCTGATGTGGAGTCAGTCTAGCGGAGAATGGCCCAATAGCCAACGATCTTCGAGGTGGCTCGTGCGCTGGAAGCTGTGGCTCTCTACTGCGGGAGCCCTGGCATGGAAATTGGGGGTAGGGGCAGCTGCTAGGGGGGCCTGCTAGGGGCTGAGGTCCTCCAGGGGACAAACTGTTCATCATTTGATTTTTGTATGATTAAAAGGACCCAATGGCTCAGGAAGAGACTGTCAAGTGATCACAATCATGCACTTCCTTATAACTCATCTTTCGCAATAGCTTCCATGTTCGTCTTTGTCTCGAGTCCAGCCCCTGATGCCGTGTTACTGCTGATAGCACGTCGTGTTGCTCGCTGTAACTGAGCAGACAAGCATCCAACAAAAGGCCTGCCAAAAATCTCGCGCCATTGGACGCTTGCGGGGCTGCGGAGTCGTGTCTAATTCCCTTCCATGACCCCGAAGCCTCGACTCCAGTCCGTTTACGCCCAGGCTTCCCATTTTAGCTGCAAAGCTACAGGCAGTTGATATTGCCTCTCAAATTATGAGGAGACGGACCTGAATCAGCAACCCTCCTAGCCAAAAGGCCGAAGCCGACGGCCTGCTTGGGCGCAAGAATTGTCGAGTGTGGTGATAATAACGCTGTAATAAAGGGGCAGTCGACTGCAGCGATGCGGTTGAGGGCAAACTTAAAGAAATGACGCTGGCAACCATCTCACCCCAATTAGCTTATGAAGATCATTTTTGAGGACAATCAAAAAAGCCAAAAACAATAAAGCCTCCCATCCCAAGCTTTGGTCAAATCGGCAAATGCGGGAAGATCGGCCACCAGGCGGGAGTGGAAAGCAATACGCCCTCTTAACAAAACAAACATTACCTTTGTACCTTTGCGACTGCACAAGATAGTGAGTGGAGGAGGCGTTGATCAAGTCAAAGCTTGAGCAGCACAGGCATAAAAAAACCGTTATCCAGCTCTTGATCCTCCAGGATCATCCAAACAAACTCTCCGTACCCTTTGCCGCCTGATGCAAGCTTCAAGTTTGAACCGAGGATACCACAGCACAGACTACGTACTGTCCTCAGCCAACATTTCTGAACTGTATCTCTGTGCCTATTCCTGGATGTGTCCTTAGCTCTTTGCTTACACATACTGTGTGCATACGCTCAGAGCCTCCGTTTCTGTCACTACCCGTTCTCGGAACACTGCAGTCGTGGCCTGCATACATAAAGGGGCTGCTTTTCGAAACCTTCAAAACTTCGAGTAATTACATCTCAAAGAGGAGAGAACAAAGCATTCATTTACACCAACAAATCAACTGCATCAAATGCCGCCCCCAAAGACAAAGGATCAACAACGCGTCCTTTTGTTCACTTCGTAATTTTCTCTCTTAATTATCCGGAGTACCCTACCTATACCTTAAGCGATATGCTAATGGGGCGGTACTACGAGCCTAGGATTTTTTTGCTAAAGAGAACCAACAAGCTCCATAGGTGTTGCTGGGGCTCGCGTCTGTAATTAAGATGAGACCCGTCTTGGCAACACAGACAAAGGATTGAGGAATGGCACAGCAGTTGTACCTGGCAGCCTGGCTCGTTTCCAGGGTTGATAGCCTCGGAAAGGGCTATGTAACCCTGGACGATGAACGCGTTCCGTTTCGAATTGTTGTGAATTGTTGCATTGGAGCGGGGGGGTTTTGGATAGCCTCATGTTTTCACCAGAGGATGAAACATTCCTCGACGAAGAGCGTGTCTCTTTTGCTATAAACATTTCGGAGAAGAGTCTAGTGCTCTTCCATTTCCTCCAGACTTTGATAGTCTCCCCTCCCATGCCGAGAAGCCAATTCCGCTTATGGGCTGATTGATACGCGCCATCTTCATTGACATGGTTCGAGCCGGTGCATTCGGCATTTTTGCACTCACAGCCGATACGCGGCCAGGACTTGCCCCTGGCCAGGTTGATGTCTCATTACGTAGCCGTACTCCGTATTCTCATGACTCCGAAAGCTCGTGAATCGGAAATGATGATCACGGTCTTAGCAACACCATCCGGCTGGGACCATCTGACGCCATTCGCCAGGGTCTTTGTTGATCGGGATCAGGAAGCGAACCACTAGACCGTTGTTAATGCAGAGATACAGGTTGAAGCATATTATTTATACGTAACTTAGTTCTCATTAAAGTTATTCTCGACTGTTCAGGAGATGGTTACAATGAGTAGGTACAGTTCGGGCATATCATGCTTCACACGTCCTCTCAGAAAAGGGACCACGTTTTCAACAGACTGATTACCTACAAACAAAGTATCAACACGATATTCTAGTGGCTGACAGACTATTTATGCTAAAGAATCTTGTTGACACTCCTTGACGGGTCAAGTCTGTTAAAATATGGTGTTCAGTACCTGCGGTACCTAGATGATGGAAGACATCGATCGTAGAGCGGTTCAGTGCAATGCTGCACATACTTGCTATGCAAAACCACAACCACCGGGTATTCTTGTGAAGAGGTGTTATGAACTACTCAAGAAAATGTTCCATTCTTGCTCATCTAGGTAAATATGTAGGTAGGCCTGTAAACCAAGACCAACAGACTCCAAGCTGAGATTCGACAAGGCAACCTACCTAATGTGGCGGGCGGTAGATGTGGCTAATGACCCCAGATCAGCCACACGGCTGCCCATGCTGAGGTAAGCGCGTCAATAGCCCCTCTCGCATAGCGGCCACACACGGAAAATCGAAAAATTCATCTTACGTGCCTCGCAACACCATCACGAGTGCCGGCCAATTTCTTGAGCATACTCGCCCCCGCAGCTGCGATCGATCCCGGATCATCCCCAACTCTCCTCTCTCAGTCAAGTTATATCTAGAGGAGGTTGCCCAGCATGGTATGTGAATAACTTCCTTTGTCCGAGATGCCGTGACTGGAAAGCCCTATCTCTACCAGATCTTTACCCCTCCTCCTCCACACTATTTGTCCGTCGTGATGTTGACTCAAAGTCTTGATAGCCTCCTCCGCCGCACCAAAAGCCCGAAAATGTCCTGAAGCGGGCCCACGAACTCATCGGCGTCGGTCAGGCCTCCGCGGCCTTGACCTTGCTGCATGAGCACATCACCAACAAGCGCTCCCGAAATGTTCCCATCATGTCTCTGGAGCCTGTGATGCTCCTCCTCGTCGAGCTTTCCGTCGAGCAGAAGAAGGGCAAGCTTGCCAAGGATGCTCTTTACCAGTACAAGAACATTTCTCAGAACACAAATATCGCTACGATCGAGGTGCGTATTCTGCCTCCGGTCACCGGACCGCAGGTTGTCTTTGAGATATATCGGCGCTAACTAGGGTATCTGTAGCTGGTTTTGAAAAAGTTCATCGAGCTCGCCGTTGAAAAGGTCACCGCCGCCCAGCAAAAGGCCGACGAGGTCCAGGAGAGCATCGATGCTACCGCCGGCACCTCCAACATCGACGATCTCGAGGCCACCGAGACCCCAGAGTCAATCCTCCTCGCCACTGTCTCCGGCGAGCAGTCCCGAGACCGTACCGACCGGGCCATCGTCACTCCCTGGCTCAAGTTTCTCTGGGAGGCTTACCGAACTGTTCTCGACATTCTCCGAAACAACGCCCGTCTTGAGATTCTTTACCAGAGCACTGCCGCCCAGGCCTTCGACTTCTGCCTCAAGTACACCCGCAAGACTGAGTTCCGCCGTCTTTGCGAGCTTCTCCGCAACCATGTCCAGACCGCTGCCAAGTACTCTTCTCAGATGCACGCCATCAACCTGAGTGATCCTGACACTCTCCAGCGACATCTTGAGACCCGTTTCCAGCAGCTCAACGTTGCCGTTGAGCTCGAGCTCTGGCAGGAGGCTTTCCGAAGTGTTGAGGATGTTCACACCCTGCTCAACCTCAGCAAGCGACCTCCCAAGAACGTCATGATGGCTAACTATTACGAGAAGCTCACCCGAATCTTCCTTGTTGGCGAGAACTATCTCTTCCATGCTGCTGCTTGGTCTCGTTACTACACTCTTCTCCGTCAGTCTTCTGTTCTGGTCGCCAGCGGTCAGGGCAAGAAGTCTGATAACCCTCCTGCGTCTGACGCTGAGCTCCAGAAGGCCGCCTCCTTCGTCGTCCTCTCTGCTCTTGCTATTCCTGTCATCAGCACATCTCGATCTCGTGGTGCTATGGTTGACTTCGACGAGGCCAGGAAGAACAAGAACTCCCGACTGACTCATCTCCTTGGCATGTCTCAAGCTCCTACCCGTGCCAAGCTCTTCCGGGATGCCCTCTCCAAGTCCCTTCTCCAGCGTGCTCGCCCCGAAATTCGCGAGCTCTACGAAATCCTGGAGGTTGACTTCCACCCTCTCTCCATTTGCCAGAAGATCTCTCCCATTCTGACCAAGATTGGTGCCGATGCTGAGATGGAGAAATACATCCTTCCTCTGCAACAGGTTATCCTTACCCGTCTGTTCCAGCAGCTCTCGCAGGTGTACGAGACTGTTGACCTGTCTTTCGTTGAGAGCCTGGCCCAGTTCCCTGAGCCTTACCAAGTTACTCGGGGAACCATTGAGAAGTTCATCATGAACGGTAACAAGAAGGGTGACCTGTCCATCCGCATGGCCCATGCCACTGGGGTCTTGAGCTTTGACAACGATGTCTTCTCGTCCTCCAAGGCTAGCCACAGTGGATCCTCTGCAGGCTCTGCCGAGTCTGAGACCGGCACTGTCCAGCGTCTCCAGAGCACTCCCTCCGAGATTGTTCGCTCGCAGCTCACCCGTCTGGCCAAGTCTCTCTTCACTACCTGCCACTACATCGACCCTGGCTTCAACAAGGAGCGCCTTGAGGCTCGTGAGGCTGCTCTCGCCCGCGCCAAGGCTGGTGCTGAGCAGGAGCATCTCGATATTCTTTCACGAAAGGACCTCATCCAGAAGCGCAAGGAGGCTGCTTCTGAGATCCAGGCCAAGAAGGAGAAGGAGAATGCCCGTCAAAAGAGACTTCGTGAGCAAGCCCTTCAGGAGGCTGAGGACCAGAGACTTGCCGCTGAGCAGAAGGAACGTGAGGCCAAGCGTCTCAAGGCTGAGCGTGACCGTGTCCGCAAGGAGGAGCTCAAGAAGCAGATCGCCGATCTCAAGATGGGCGATAAGGCTATTGATATCGATCTGGAGGATCTGGACAACCTCGACAGCAACCGCCTGCGTGCTATGAAGCTGGCTCAGCTAGAGCGTGAGAAGAACGATGTCAACGAGCGTCTTCGCATAACTGGCAAGCGCCTCGATCATCTTGAACGTGCGTTCCGTAAGGAGGAATCGAAGAAGTTGCATGAGGACTACGCCAAGCAGAGTGAGCAAGATCGCAAGATCTACGAAACTGTCAAGAACCAGACCCTCCAGGATGCTGAGAAGAAGCACAAAGAGAGTGTCGAGCTCAAGCACCGACTTAGCCGACTGGTGCCCCAATACGAGGAGTTCCGCGACTCTCTGCACGAGCGTCGTCGTGATGAGTTTGAAAAGCGCCGTCGCGACGCCGAGCGGGAACTTGAGAAGCAAATCGCTCAGCGCAAGAAAGAGGTCCGTGATCGACGTCTTCGAGAGAAGCGTGAGCACGAGGAGAAGGAGCGTGAGCTTCGCGAGGCCGAAGAGCGTGCAGCTCGTGAGAAGGAAGAGCAGCGCGTTCGGGACGAGGCTCGCAAGGAGGAGCTCGCCAAGCTCAAGGAGCAGCGAGAAAAGGAGCGCCAAGAGATGCTGGAGAAGGCTGCTCTTCAGCAGCGACGCGAGGAAGAGGCTCTGGCTCGTCGCAAGGCCGAGAAAGGCGGACCATCGGGTGGTTTCTCGCGTGGACCGGAGCGTACAGAACCAGTCGAGGGCCGAAGACCACCCGTCTTTGGTGCCGGCAAGTGGCGAGAGCGTGAGTCCCAGCGCGATGCTGGCGATGCCCCTCCTCCTGCTCGAGCACCCCCTGCAGAGAGGTCCGAGTCTAACGACAGGCCCTCTGCCGGTGGTCCTCCCCGACTTGCCCTGTCTGGTGGCAAGCCCAGCTGGCGTGAGCGTGAGGCTGCCAAGCAGGCTGCGGGAACTGGTGGAGCCGACGCTGGTTCCTCCGCTCCTCCCCCTCGCTTCGCACCTCGGGGTGGTGCGCCGCCGATGGATCGAAGCGGCTCTGGCCGTGGCGAGGAAGATCGAAAGCAGTCTCCTGCTCCTCCTTCGGAACCTCTCCCGCCGTCACGAACAGCTGGCAAGTGGGTTCCTCCTCATATGAGGAACAAATAAGTGGTGGGAAGATGATGGGGGAGACAAATCGCAGTCGGACATTGCATTGTTTGCGATTCGCAACGGCGTTCAGGGTTTGGTTGGTTGTACTCTAGAGCTCAGTCTAATCCATCGTTTTGAGGATTGAGCGCAGCAGAGATTGGAAGAAGCAAAAGTAGTACGTAGTAGGAATTCATTCAAGACGACTAAGCATACGAGCATCATGTTACAACCGTTTTTCGATACTTAGTAAAGCTCTTTGGTTATCTGAGTGAACAGGATAGAGTACGAATGACGATTTCTTACAGCCTTAACAAGGGGAAGTCAAGTGCCACTGTTTGCCTAGCTCAGTTGTCTATTGGTTTGCATTCCTCGTACCTAGTCCAGTTTTTCATGGCTCGTGTGGCTGAGGTTTAAGAGATAGACGGTCCTTTGCCTTGACTACCTAGGTAGCGAGTGAGTCACCAACTACTAAGGTAGCCATCAGGCTGTATTGTACTATTTGTCATAGGCTTGATGGGGTTTATGAATGACAAATTGGTTTCGCTTGACAGTCTCTGATCGACTTGATAACTAACCATGATAGCTGGGAGATACACAACTAAATACGAGGTGCTACAGTTACTACCTACATGAATTTCGACGCCTCAAAGGCAAATGTATGATCATATGACAGAAAAGCGTCACAATACCGTTTCTTGAGAGAGTTTGGTTCCTGGATTCTCAAACTCCAACGGTTCCATCCCGAACTCGCGAACCTGATGGGCTAGACAGGTCTCCCGAGCAGATCAGCCGATGAGTTTTTAGCCTGGATGTAAGTGCTATAGCTGAAGTGAGGGTCAGTGACGGATGAATAGACGGTTGAAGGCGGCAGTGGCTCTGGTATGAGGCGTCTTGCTTCTTTTTCTAATGACAAATGGTTGAGAAACACTCGCACAAACTCAACTCGATCCTGTGTGATTGATTATTAACTGCTCAATCAACTTCTGAATCTGAGATAGCACTTGAATTCTAATCGATGAGATGTCATCAAGCATCTCGCTGTCTAACTCAGTCTTGTTATGTATCATCATTTTGAAGTCTCTTTGTTGGTAGGTAGATTGTTACCCTGTAGTGCGTGTAAGTCGAATTGCTACGTCACGTGCATCCTTAAGCCTAAGTAGAGCAACCACACTTCTCAACCACAAGCGTTTCTATGTTACCTCGGTCAACAACCAGGACCTGGAGCCTGATCTCTCCGGCATTGAAAAGATGCCGCTAGAGAGGCTTGTCCGTGGCTGAATGGCTAAATGATATCGTACCCTGAAGCTGTCAAACCAAACCATCCGCTATCCTTCAATCTTGACCAAATCCGGCGATCCATGAGCTCGGCCAGACCGTACGTCAACCATCTAGATCCTTACGGCATGGATTCTCCGATAGTGGGCTCCTGACCGATATTTGTTTGTGTCTTGGCTGGATGGATATGGCAAAGTTGGGGAGGGTCATCTAGGCTATCACATTGTCTTGAGATGACAACAGCAACTGCTGGGCCTATGGAAGAACAAACTAACAACAAGATATTCGGACTGGACTGGATGGAGCTATCATATTGTTGGCACTCTATCACGGACCCGATCTCAAGGCAGATTCCCTTCGTGGAATTTTGGAATCAGACCTTGCTGCAGATCCAAGCTTGTGTTTTGGGAAAACGGGATGTTTCGCAGAGTCCCAGGGACCAACAGGATCTGCTCTCGATCGATGATCTTGAGAAATCATGTCACCACGGTGTTGCCCATATCTCCCGTTACAGCATACCTTCGTTGACTCAGTAGTCATTGCTAACGCCTTGCAGCAAAGAAAGGCAACCGGGAGTGGATCCTCAACCTTGACTCGCTCCTCGAGGGCGTACCTGCATATGCCACTGCAGGAACGCGCGGGAGTCCTGCAGGGACCTAGTGGTGCCTTTGAAGCTATTCCGAGAGCCGACAGCCATCGGGTATGTCTGGACCCTTGGCGTCTCCACGTGCTTCAAGCTTCAAGCTGGTCAAAACTTACACGCTTGTATCATTGTCACAAGCCTCTCCCTCTCTCACTTACCTGGCCGGTCCCAAGATTCCGGTTCACCATGCGGAACTGTGCTTTACCCACCCCAGGCCTCCGCCTAGCTTAATGAGAAAACTCTCTAGCCCAATCGAACTTCCTTAGACAGTCTCGCCCCAGTGGAACCGTCGTGAATACAAAGATCTTCGATCTCGGTTTGTGTTGGGCTTTGTGTGGCGTCTGTCTACAGCTCCCGGTTTAGGAAGAGCGCTTCTAGTTCTATTGCCCATCGATTCGGGTGAGTTTATTGGCGTCTGGAGGTATCCTCCGGTCGTCACAATCCTTCGCTACATGCTGTGCTCTGGTATTGTGGAGGTGTACGGGGCTTCCGGTTCCTGAGTCTATTGCTTGTATTGCTGTAGGTTTGAGAGCTAGTCCAAGAGGTAAATGATATTGTGTTGACCATCATTGACCTGACCCAAAGGATAAATATCCTGGTTCCTCCGATCCCGAAACTAATATATTCTCATCATCTAACAGCAGCTTCTCAAGCAATTAGCTCACTTACACTCTCTTCTTTTCAACCACATTCTCTCTTTCACTTGCCCTCGGGCACCACTCTCATTAAAACTCAGATCGCTTGCAACGCCCTCGAGGCACCTGGTACTCTCGACACTTACAATAACCTCGACAACTATTGCAACTTTCGATCCTTTCTTTTATTGATAACATCATGTTCTCACTCCGAAATGCTGTCGCTGGTGCGACTCTTGCCTTGATCGGCATGACTCAGGCTCATCACGTTGAGCTTCCGTCTTGTCTCGAACCCTTCCAGCCTTTTGTCGCCTCTGGATGCTACATGGATGGCGTTGAGGGAGGCAGCGGCAGTGCACTCATCTACCGTTCCAGCCAGAACCAGTACAACATGACTGTCGAGAAGTGTGTTGCCGAGTGCAAAGGTAACGGCTTCCGATATGCTGGTCTCAAGTACTGGGGCGTCTGCTACTGCGGTTCTACTGTTGGTGGTGTTCAGCTCGACGATAAGGACTGCAACTTGCCCTGCAGCGGAGACAACTCTCAGAACTGTGGTGGTGACAACTCTCTTTCTATTTACCAGGATCCTACCTTCAAGATCACCAACCTCGGCGGAGTTGTGACCCTTGTGAAGGGAGTCGTCCAGTCCATCGCCGGTTACAAGCCCAACGGTTGTTATACTGACTCTTCCGCCAAAGGCCGCGCTCTCACTTGGGCTATGGACCTTGATGGCCCTACCATGACTCCCGCCCGTTGCCTGAACGCTTGCGCTAAGCAGGGTTTCCCTCTAGCTGGTATCGAGTATGGTGGTGAGTGCTACTGTGGTAACGTTCTGGCCAACGACACCATGAAGGCCGATGTCAGTGACTGCAGCATGCCTTGCAATGGTGATAGCAAGCTGCTGTGCGGTGGACCTAGCCGTCTGAGTGTTTACATCTCCGAAGACTTGCTGTCTCTTCAGCCTTGCGGTTGGAAGCAGGGTAACTCTGACTCTTCGTCTTCCTCTGTCTCGTCTTCTGCCTCATCCACTTCCGCTACTACCTCCAGCTCAGTCGCTAGCTCTTCTACTACCAGCTCAGTCGCTACTAGCTCTACTACCACCCTGAGCACTGCTACCAGCACTACTTCGGCTGCCATTACAAACAACCCTCCTGTCAAGCCTCCCACCACCACTACCACTACCACTTCTTGCTCTACCACCAGTGGTGCTGCCATGTGCACTGTTACTGTTGTCGTTCCCAACAACTGCGAGTACAAGTGTGGTAACTGGTGCGCTCCCTCAGTTCCCGACTTCCAGGACCACAACAGCTGCCAGACTGCTTACAACAACTGCGCCAAGAACATCGCTGCTTGCTTCCAGAACGCTGGCTGGCCCGGTGCTCTCAACTGCTTCGACTTCTCCAAGTGGTGTGATGGTGTCCAGGGTTACTGTGCCTCTACTTGCAGCCGTGGCCGCAACTGTAACAAGAGCAGCTGCTTCAAGAACAACGCTCCCTCAGGTGGTAACAATGTCCGTACTACCACCAGCGTCTACCCTTGCGCTGCCACATCTACCTCAACCACTGCTGCTGCTGCTTCTACCTCTGTTGCTCCTCAGCCTACCAACATTTGCCAGCAGCCCAGTTCCCGCATCTGGGGTTATGGTCCCGGCAACCCTGTCGGTGGTATTGAGCTGCCTCTGGTTGCCTGCAATGATTTGAAGGGTGACTTCAAGGAGAACCCTTTCAAGCTCTACACTGACACCAACTCCAACTCTTGCTCCTCCTACCGCCGTAACCAGCAGTCTACTGCCTGCGCCGACGCCTGCAAGACCCAGTACACCGCCTGCACTGCTACCTATGTTCAGAGCTGCAAGAAGCTCAACACTCGCAGCACCCACTTCGAGGGCAAGCGTTCCCACTCTCACCTGCACCGACGCGCTCTTGAGAAGTCTGGCATCGAGCCTCGCTTCTTCAACTTGTTTGGCAATGATCAGTGGCAGACTGCCCAGACCAAGTGTGCTATCCAGTACGCTGACTGTCTCGCTGAGAACAGGGATGTCTCTGTTGCCGGCCGTTGCCAGACCTTTGGCACTGGTATCTAAGCAATATACCTAGGTTCAAGAAGCTGGAGTTTTTGGGGATTGGTGGGTAAAAGTGATGAGGTGTTTGGGTTGGATGACGGATAGTTTAGGAGTGATTTTGGGGTTTGGTCTGTTTATAGATTGGGTTGGTTTGCTTTGTATTTACACACTCGTTTTGTTTGATTAGACTGTCATTCGCTATATAGAAGCTGCATTGATTTGATACTTCAAGATCTTGTGTACATTGTGAATTCTCCCTGTGACCTGCTTGAGCATCCTAAACATTATCGACTGAGCTGGGAGTTGCTAACATCTTCACAGGCTCCACCGACACACAAATCTAGCTCAATATTGTGCTTGATAACACACACGCAAGTAGTGTTCCGAAGCATTTATTACATTACTCCAGATATATGCGATCACGGAGCCGAGGGTCGCTAAGCTATGGTCGCCTTGGATGACACTCAATTCTACTAGCTCAAGTTCATTAAACTCATTTATTGGTTTAAGGGAAGAAGAGAGACCTCGAGATATCTTATAACGTAAGTTATAAGTGTTTTATGTGTAGCTTAAAAATGTTTTTTAGATATCTTATATTTAAACATGAAAATACAAATGCGAAGTCGGCGCGCCTATTACTTACGATAATGTGTTCTTTAATAACTCATATCTTACTAGTCAATTCTTAGATCTTCTTATCTACACACAAGCTATGAAAACTGTGAAATACCTATTCAGGTATGACTGCTAAATAAACGACCCAACCCATGTACGTGGGTTTAGGGTAAGAAAGTTAGTGATATCGGGGTAGCCAGTAAGTCCAAGGAATATTCTTTTAAACCCAAGATAAGTGATATTGACAAGTAAAGCCTATTATCCGCATAGGTAATTCAATTAAATGTTGTTGTGGTAGATGACTTGGGTTTTATCTTGTCTCTTCATAGACCTACTTGAGATAGGTATTTAACAGCTCGACCGATTATATAACAGTGATTCTAAGGAAGCGGCTGAACAAGAAAATAACTATAGTTGCTCATCGATATTGTGAAATCGAGTGAATAAATCGCTTTTAAGCATGAGAAACACGTATAAATATTGATAGATTAATGGTCTAACGTATTCAAAGCCTTGTCTATACATGCACAGTGCGATTCCAGTGGTAAGTTGCTGCGAATCCCCGATACTGACACTGTGTACACGCCAGTCTCAGAAGTCAATGAAAGCACATGCTTCTTTTCATATCAACAACTTCTACCCCTTTCTCCCCTCAACCATACAAGTACGCGGCTCACTAACCGAAAAAAACCATGGAAGAGCTGCTGTACAAGCCAATTGACCTGGTGTCATCTCTGACACCAGCCCAATGGTGCCAGAGCTTCTTTGTCCTCTCCACGGCTGGCGTTCTTTTCATCCAAGCTCTACCGCAAGATGTCCGCAGCGCCCTTACGGACTACGGTGCCCGACGACCTAATGGTGGAAAGCCAGGAAAGGAAAATGAGGAAGAGAAAGAGCAGAGTTTCAAGAGTCTTAGGGCGTTTCTGAAGAACCTGACAGAATACGGGCAAGTGCCTCACTCGTGGTTCCTACACTTCTACATCATCTCAGTCTTCTTCTCAGGCTTCTGGGCGTGGCAGTATCTTACGAAAGGATCAGTCATGAGAAACATCGCTGCTTTTCAAGAAAGACTCGGCGGAGCTTCGATGAGCATAGAGCAGGTCTTCGTGGCCTGGTTATTCATGGCGTTGCAGGGCTTGAGGCGGCTTTACGAGAGCTTGTATGTATTCAAGCGAGGGTCATCACCTATGTGGTTTGTTCACTGGGCACTCGGTATTTCGTATTACATTATGATTGGGCTTTCTGTCTGGATTGAGGGTTCCAGTACGTCTCTAACACGCAAAACTTTAGCGTCTTTGAGGACTAACAAGTTATAGGCGCAATCCTGGAATCATGGGAATCTCCCAACCAACCTATTCGCGTTCCACGAAAGGTACCATCGGCTCTAGCATTGTACATCGTGGCAGCTCTCAAGCAAAATCAATGCCACAGGCATCTGGCAAGCCTCAAAAAGTACACGCTACCAAGCGAGGGGTGGTTTGAATACCTAATCTGCCCACACTACACTGCAGAATGCCTCGTATATCTTGCTATTGCTTGGGTTGCCGCGCCCCCAGGTCAACTCCTTAACAAGACTGTGTTAAGTGCAATTGTATTTGCGGCTGTGAACCTGGGCGCTACAGCAAATGGCACCAAGACATGGTATGCGAACAAATTCGGTGCAGATAAAGTGGCCGGGAGGTGGATCATGCTTCCACCTGTTTTCTAGGTTGAGCCGAAGACTCGGGTCGTTCATCGCTTGAGGAACATGCCGAGCTTGTTTGCAACCTTTGAGACCTGAAGAACATCTCGGTAGGTCAGACTTGTGCGCGTCTGACGGGCATTCCGGCCACTGGCGTATGCGTCAGGAGAACGAAGCAAGTCCCAGTTGGCAACAGTATCTGCACTGAGATCGACATCCTCTTCGATATCGGCGATGCCATGGAGATAGTCGGTGTATAGCTGGTCAGTCGTGATAAGCAAACTACGAGGCTCCTGGAGGATCCTCCAAGCAGGCGCAGGATCAAGGGCACCATCGTCCTTGCTGCGATGCAGGTTCAAGCACAGACTGGCTCCGAGGCTCACCGTGCAGACAACAGGCCAATACGCGGCACCATCCTATGTTCGATGAGCATACAATAGCAAAGGGGATCTGTCGCCTGCTGTGTACTCAACTTATGCGGCATGATGCCGATACCGGGAGGATATTCGTTAATGAGAACGTGGTTGGGCTTCTTGTGAGGGCTTTCAGCAAATACGTGTCCAGACTCTGAGTCCTGAGCTTGAAGTGATAGTAGACGGGATATGACGGGGTCTTGGAGCCAGGCTGGAAGAGGAGCGTCAAGTAGTTTGTTATTGACAAGATCGGAAGGCCATGTTTGTAGACGTCGTTTGGTAAGCTGTTTCCATCTTGGCTTGGGGGCACTGGATATCTATGGTAACGTTGAGCGATGTATTACATATCTCTTCCAGTGTAAGCCACGCACTTTGTCTAGAATCATCTGCTCCTCTTCCTCGCTTATAAAGTTGGGGATGTAGTACGCCGTCTGAGGTAAAGTGGTGATCCTGGCATGTTCCAGTGAAGGTGGAAGCGAGATACGAGGACCATCATTGTCTTTGTTTGCGCTGGCCGAGGCAGAAGATGAAGAATCCATCATGATAGTTTGGTCGTCGCAAGATTGAACAAGGTACTGGCGTTGACCTTGGCAGTTGATACAGTGATGTGATGCCACACACGTTGTAGTTTGATAATGGATTTGTGCCTGGACCAAGATCAGCAGCAAATGGACGGAATTGTTAGGTGATTAAAGTGGAGAATCAAGGACTCTGTCTTTGCTAGTGGCTATAACTTGAGTTAATATGGGGAGAGGGGGGAAATTGAAACTTGAGATTTCCATTGATTGTACGAGGTAAAGTTCTACCTAAACCTGTACACAGTGGAAACTAAACCTCGTAATGGATGGAAAATAAGGCTGACTTGAGACAGTGAGTTCATAACAAAGAGATTTGGCTAGGACTGATAAATTGTAGGAGAGAAAAGTACTTAATATTAGTTTCATGATAAACCCCATTTGTTTGAGTTTATCCCTATCAACTCGTATCCATTCTGGTTCTGGCTGGTCATGAATGGATCAAGGTGTCATCTTCAAGTACCATTGCATTACCGCAGGGGGTTGAGGTGGCCACTAAGCCCACTAAATAGGTTCCGACGGGAGTGACCTAGAGTTGTGCATGAAAGGTTCAAAAAGTGACAAAAGAGACAATAGTCAATAATATTCATGATAACGCGTTTGCTCAAGTCGTGCATGTTTCTGCACAGATTTGATATGCAAATCACATGCTCTCAAATCATCGTATTCTCTTTCTTTCATGGCTAACAAAGCCAATTAAGTTGTTGATTCAGCCAAAATTGCGGTCAAAGTCTCTATGTGTCACCGTACAATTTCCCCTACTTTACACACTAAAAGACAGTATGAATGATGGATACTACCGTCCAATCATGTACTCTATGCCTTGTTTGTGCCTTGGCTTTCTCTGGGCTCTCTTCTCTTTCATTCTCACTCTCGCTCTCACTCTCTCGACTTGGGCAAAGACCCGTACATACGTACTATAGACGGTTTTCCTCCTCAATCAGCCATAACGTAACTACCTACCCAAGTACCCAAAACAAGGTTCACACTTTCAGCCGGCTGCGATTGATTACCTTGCCTTAGGTATCGATTCTTTGACAACCAACACATCTATTTTCAACAATCATCATTATCCAATCCAACCAATTTTGTTAACGCCTCCCGACCGTCCGATACCTCCATATTCCGATCCTCGAATCCTCTCACGTTTCGCGTAGCATTGTCTATTTTTTTTCGCCCCCATCTTCGTCTTTCGCCTCTCTCTCTACTTCGCTGCGTTGCGTGTCCGTCAGCTGCGCCCGCGTCCCTTCGTTGCCTCCTCGACTTCAGTCTCTTGCGCGCCCCCCCCAGTTGCTCTGCGAGTCTTTGTCAAAGGACCTAGGCATCCACGCGAATTCATCGCCCTCTCATCCTCCGTCTTTGCCATCATCACCAGAATGGTGGTAGTCGCTAGTCGTCCTCGCAGGTAAATGTCATGGATGCGCAGAATGCTGCCCAGTCCGACCAGACGAGGCCTGCTGGCGACTCCCCTCAGCGGCCTGACTCAAAATCCGAAATCCAAAAGTCGACACCGCCGCCAGTAAGCCCGAAGCCTTCCGAGCCCGTTGACAAGGACAAAGACGCTCCAAGAAACGCGAATTCTTCATCCGCAATCGATATCGATGCTTCTGAAGACCGCGATTCTGATGCTGAAACCATCGTATTGCCAGGCAAAGATGGCCACTCCCCTTCCAAGGCTCGCAAGGTAAGACAGGAGGACAAAAGCGACGGTGATGGCGATAATGACGCCCCAAAATCCTCCATCAAGGCGGCCGGCTATCGCCCTCCCGATCTAGAAAAGCAGTCGTCATCAATTCATGCTCGCACTGGCGACCCCGTGAAGAAGAAGCGCTTGTCGGCCCACCTCGAACGCGAGAAACTATCACGAGGCAAAGATGCCGCGGCTTCCAGTGGTTTGAGCTCCGCGCCAGCGTCTCCTCCCCATCACCCGCAGCCACCGCAGCAGCACCGTCGTCGGATTGCCGACGACACTCACTCTGGATCTTCAGACTCTGAGCATTCTCACCCTCGACAACCCAAAACCCTCCGCGACAAGATAAAATCAGGGGACAATCCAGTGTCGCACAAGCGGAAGAGTCTCAAAGTTGAGTCCGACGATGAAGGCGAGAGTCGCAAGGCACGGCGACAGCGAACAACCAGTGCTGGCATCGATTCAACACGCTTGCAAAGGGAGCACAAGCACCTCTCCTCAAAGGCACACCATGATTCACAGAACCGATCTCTATCCCCAATGTCTCGAACTCACCGACGAAGCGCTTCCTCCCAACTACCGGCCTATTCTTCCAACGGCTTCGGCCAAAAGAAGAGACGTCTTCCGCCTCCACTGCATGCGACCGACTACCATTCTGACGACTCCTCTGCCAGTGGCAGTCCCCACCCTCGCAGCTCTAAACTTCGTAGCCTGGCAACGCCCGCCGCCGAAACAAATGCTTCTCCCGCAAGAATGGCTCCTCACAAAAAGCATCTTGATGCTCACGGTCAGACATTCCTTGCTCGCGCCTGTGCGCGAGGTGAGTACGAGGGCGCCAAGACACGCTTGACTGAAAGACCCGAGGATTTGAACGTTGCCGATTACGCTGGCAATACACCCCTTCAAATTGCCGCCATTAACGGGTGTGAGGACATTGTTAAACTTCTAATCGACGCTGGATGCAACCTGGACTGTGTCAATTACGACAAGGACACGCCACTGCTCGATGCAGTCGACAACGGCCATTTAGGCGTTGTCAAACTATTATTGGACGCCGGCGTCAACCCTCGGAAGGCCAACGTCAACGGCGAAGAACCCATCGACCGTGTGAGCGACGACACAGATAACGCAGAAGAGATCCGAGCTGCCCTCATGGCCGCGAGAAAGCGAGCGGGTGAGCGACGGCGCACCTCAGAAGAGCATCATTCGCATCAGGATCAAGACGCCAGGGATTCGCACGCGCCAGATAGCCCACGGTATTCGCCTGCTACAAACGCTGTATCGGGACGAAGATCAGGTACTGTACGCGCAACAAAGACCCGGAATGATTTGCTATACATGCCCCTCGATGACAAGACACTCCGACAGGCTGCCGGGCGAGGAGATGAGGAAACTGTCGCCCGAATCCTACAGGTGAAGGAGGGATACAATGATCCCGAGTCTATGGTCGCTGCGGCAAGAGGTGGACACGATCTGGTCATCCAGTTACTTCTTGGTCTGGGAGAAGCCAACCCTGATCCAGGTCCTATACCATCTGTACAGCCAGAATTTGCAACACCGATACTGGCAGCAATTGGACAAGAGAATATCAAAGTAGTCGAGTTACTCTTGGAGCAGGTCGGGTTTGATCCCACAAGACGATTTAAGGGCGAGACCTACTACGAGATTGCGCGACGCCGGGCAGGTCCAAACTGGAAAGACGAGGAACACATGCTGAAGAACGCTTACGACGACTACAAGCGGAACCACAAAGATTCTGCCAAGACAAAGTCACCCGGTCGACGTGAACGAGAACGTGGTGATCGGGAAGAGCGAGAGGCCAAGCGTGCGCGACGAGCTGAGACTAAGGAGAAAGACGAAACTCGACTGCACAAAAGAAATCTCTCTAGTCCAGAGCCGAAAAAGAAGTCGACTACGGCCAAGCTCATGAGTCCCAAAGAAAAACGAAGGTCAAACTCTATTACAAATCATGGAGACGAGACCCTCTCAAAACGTGGCCCCGGGCGGCCCCGAAAAGAAGACCGTATCCCGTCTATCAATGTGTCGGACCGCGAATTATCACCCACTTTATCTCACAAACAACTCAAAGCCAAGCACGTTGATTCTGACGCTGCTGGTGTATCATCAGAAGGGGAAACTGTCAAGCCGAGAAGGAAGCTTGTGTCCAAGGGCGAACTTCGAGGAGAACGAGAGCGGCAACGACGCGCTAGTATGGCGTCGAACGCTTCGTCCCTAAAGGATCCCCCAACAAGCCCCCACGAATCGAGACACGATGAGTCAGCCGACAAGCATGAGAAGCATGATAAACATGATAAGCATGAGAAGCATGACAAGAACAGAGTGGAGAAACTGTCTGAGAAATATCATGATCGAACAAAGGCCCTCAAAAGAGATGAATCTCGGGACCGCCTATCGGTGTCTGGCGACGGATCAACTAAGAGACACCGTGCTAGTGTCACACCCGATCGCCCCAGTAATGGTGATAAGGATGACAGCGAAGTCCCCCCTAAACGACGGCGGCTTGACAGCGAGTCGAAGGAGAAGCGACCGAAACAGGCCCTGTCTTCTGACGAGAGACCTCGCAAGTCCAGCAACCTTCAGGATTCTTCCAAAAGTTCCGCTAAGCCGAGCCACAAAAAACATGACGACGACCGACGCGAAAAGCGTGCCAATTCTCATCGTGCCGATACCGATCGAGCCAGCAGCATCGAGAAGCAGATTCATGTCAAGTCAGAAGACACTGATGTGGAGATGCAAGACGCTGATTCGATTAGAGCGGTGTCAGAGTCCGAACTACAGGCAGCTCGAGCCAAGGAGGCGAGAGAAGCTAAGGAGGCTAAGGAGGCCGAACAGGAGAAACAACGGCAGGCCGAATTAGAAGAGGCGAAGAAGAAGGATGAGCTCAGGAAGAAGGAGGAAGCACGGAAGAAAGAAGAGGAGCGCAAGCGTGCCGAAGCTGAAGCAGCGAAGAAGCGTGAAGAGGAAGAAGTTCGGAAGAAGGCGGAGGAAGAAGAGGAGAAGCGCAAGGAGGAAGCGGCAGAAAAGGAGAGAATTCGCAAGGAGCAGGAAGAGCGCGAAACCGAAAGCAAACGCAAGGAAGAAGAAAAGCGCCGACAACGTGAGGAGGAAGAGCAGCAACGACGCGAAGCTGAAGCAAAGGCACGCCGGGAGGAGGAAGACAGACAACGAGCCGAAGCGGAGAGGAAGAAGCAAAAGGAAGAGGACGAGCGAAGACAGCGAGAGGAGGAGGAGAGGTTACACCGCGAGCAACTTGAGCGTGAAGCCGCCGAAGAAGCCCGCCGACAACGGGAAGAGGAGGAGCGCAAAGAGCGTGAGCGCCGAGAACGTGCGCACCGCGAGGATATGGAACGTAAACGGGCTGCTCGTGAAGCTGAACAGAGACGGCATCGTGAGGAGCAGGAACGTATTCGACTCGACAAACTTCCTCCTCTTCTGCGATGGCTAGACACATGTCCAAACCCCAAGCTTCCTTTCCTCGCCGAGAAGTTCAAGCAGATACAAGGCTGCCGATACGATACAATTCGACAAGAAGCTAATGGCACGCCCGAAGGCCGTGAACAATGGGTACTTAATACTCATGCTGCTCTACTGCTTGGCGAGAAGGATTTAGATCTCTCCCGATGTAAGTCTATTGGTAAATGCGTCAAGGCAATCGCTAATTGTTTCTTAGACACTGCCTGGGAACGTGCTCCCGTTTCCCAGCTAGCCAAGGTGACGCTTTGGCGTGTTGAATGGCGTCTTTACTCTCTTGTCGACGAGAAGCTTTGGGATCTTGGTCGCCAGCTGCCCGACTACTATGGTGACGAAGATCCCTCCGAGTTGTGTTTCCAGACAAAGCAGCGACTAAAGGAAGAGGCCTGGGAGAGATTCCACAACATGGATATGTTCTTTGTCAAGGTAAATACTGAAGGATTAATAATGAATTGTGAGCTCTAGTGCTAACGCCGTGTTAGGTATCGGATTTGATGTATACTATCCCCCACATCCCACATCTTCGTCACATCCAGCTTGCGGTCGAATACCGCGAACTCTTGGAGTCAGAAGCGCAAAGCATGGGATGGGGAATATGCCAGAAATGGAAGCAAGATCCAGATGCTGGTCGCTTCCATGGATTAGCTCCTCGATGCAAGTATTACCTCAATGGAGCTTTGGTGGGCGAGGACATGCCTCAGCTCGCACAAACAAGTAGCACGCCGTTTCACGACAAAAAGGTGCCTCGGCGTGGGCTAGTACAAGTGTTTCCAGACGACCCAGACTATGCTCGGATCTGCGTTGAACAAGGGCTAGAGCATTTAGTCAATGGCCATCTCAGTCCACCTCTTGTTAACGGCATTCACTCGTCACCGATCAGCCAAAAGTCGATGGTTTCAGGCGGACCTGGCATGAACGGCACAGTCAAAGCCTTGACACCCGGGTCGACGACGGAAAGCTTGATGGCATCAACCATCGGTCATGAGATACTCACAAATGGCATCAACGGCAACGGACACTCACACCATTAATACGATTGAGTCTCGGACACACAGCTGGACATACCTTGTTATATTATTGCTTCGAGTTTCTTTGTTAGCATAACGATCATGGGTGGCGCAGTTACAGGCAAGGGATATACTATGAACCATCATTTTTGTCGACCACTAGGGATGATGAATCTATCTACTCATGAGGATTTGGATCGGAATACAGTATAGGCGTGTTTGAACAAGACGCGGTCAAGGTAAAGGCGTGTTGGATGATTGATTGTCTGAAAGCTTAGCAGACGACGTTGAGGGCTACGCAAGATGTTTTGCGTGATTCTTGTTATGAAGAGGCATGACTTTGATTGATGTCTGTAGACAAGCAAGTAACACGGTTGAAGGAGATTGAGGTCAGTCTCACCAGCAGACAAGCTCTGCTAACTCTGTATGTAACAAGCAACGAAACATCAACAAAAACAGAAAAACTCTACAATAACATTAATAATTTTCTGACTCTCTTGGTGAAGAAATTGGATACTGTCAAGTACCTACTGACAAGACATCTTGAGTCTCTCATTGGTTGTGAAAAAGGAAAAAGGACACTGGCTGACATCACTCTTGTGGAGAACGGTAAAAATTTACCCCACCATCTTGACAACTCCAACCCACGCATTTACAGTTTCTTTGCAATTTATCATCAAAAGTGCCTGTTGACCGCGAATTGGGCCACGAACCGCAACATCTGAGGCCAGACACAACCAGAAATTGACCCGAAATTGTAGTTGCAATCATGGCGACCACAGTGGACAAGGTATGACGAGTTGCTCCCACCATCAGACTGCATCTGGAACAAGTTTGCTGACCCCAGTCCCCCCACTAGATCAAAGATATTGAGGCCGAAGTACGTGATTTCCATTCGGACGCTCCTCGTCGACGACCAACAATGGCTCTAACCCGTGTAACCAGATGGCCAAAACCCAAAAGAACAAGGCGACGTCGTTCCATTTGGGTCAGCTCAAGGCCAAGTTGGCCAAGCTTAAGCGCGAGCTGTTGACTCCCAGCGGTGGTGGAGGTGGCGGCGGTGCTGGTTTTGATGTTGCTAGGACTGGTGTCGCCAGTATTGGCTTCATCGGTTTCCCTTCGGTGGGCAAGAGTACGCTCATGAGCAGACTGACAGGCCAACACTCGGAGGCCGCCGCATACGAATTCACCACCCTGACCTCTGTGCCTGGTCAGGTTGTCTATAACGGTTAGTCTCTGTGATATCTCTTCCACCTCTGCCCAGCGGGTGCGGCTTGATGCCCGATCCCTCTGTGCGAGAGCCGCTACCTCGTTCTCCAAAACACCATGGCTGACCCGCATTCTCTAGGCGCCCCCTTGCAGATTATCGACCTTCCCGGTATCATTGAGGGTGCCAAGGACGGTCGTGGTCGAGGTCGACAAGTTATTGCTGTCGCCAAGACTTGCCATCTGATCTTCATTGTGTTGGATGTTAACAAGCCTCTGACGGATAAGCGGGTGATTGAGTCAGAACTCGAGGGTTTCGGAATCCGTATCAACAAGGAGCCTCCAAACATCACTTTCAGGAAGAAGGACAAGGGTGGCCTCAACATCACCAGTACCGTACCCCTGACCCATATCGACCATGGCGAGATCAAGGCTGTCATGAACGAGTATCGCATCAACTCTGCGGATATTACAATCCGATGCGACGCTACTGTCGATGACCTGATCGACATCCTTGAGGCAAAGAGTCGAAGGTAAGGCTGCCAGAACCTGTGGCAAACACGCATATACCCGAGGTGAAGCTGGACTCAGTTTGCTAACATGTTGACCTATCAGCTACATCCCTGTGGTTTACTGCCTGAACAAGATTGACTCGATCAGCATTGAGGAGCTCGATCTCTTGTACCGAATTCCCAACGCTGTGCCTATCAGTTCCGAGCACGGATGGAACATTGACGAGCTGATGGAGGCTATGTGGGATAAACTCAACCTTGTCCGAGTGTACACAAAGCCCAAGGGCAAGCAGCCCGATTACTCGCAGCCCGTTGTTCTCCGATCTTCGCGCTGCACTGTTGAAGATTTTGTAAGTCAGCTCAGTCGCGTGACGCTCTTTTGCTTCTTCCTGCGGAGCCTCATCTCCAAGGTGATAGTGGTAATATTGGATTGCTAACGAATTTGGCGCCTAGTGTAACGCCATTCATCGAAGCATTACAGAAGTATTCAAGACTGCCATCGTGTATGGCAAGTCTGTCAAGCATCAGCCGCAAAGAGTTGGCTTGGCCCATGAACTATGTGACGAGGATGTTGGTAAGTCGCCCCGGAGCCCCTGAAGGCAACCTTCAACCCTACCAGCAGCCCAAACACAGATTGAGAAGGGGGGAAGCAGCTTAGGCCGTCGTCAAGCTTGATCTACCCGATGCAGTCGGGATCTTGCTTCACTGACCGGCCAGGGCGCCCGCCATCCCAGTCTGATCTGTTGGGTCTAAGCGGTTGGGGCTTGTGCTAAGCTCATGGCAAATACTAACCGTTACAAGTGACCATTGTCAAACGATGAAGAGAAACCGTGTGGAGATTGAAGGGGACGACCCCACGGCAACGCCAGAGACTTAGTGAGCCGGACAAGTTGGATTGCCGCTTCGTATCAGATTGTTCTCGTAGACCATGGTCAACCATCCACCAGTTTGCGACTTTGGTTTAGCTCCCAGTGGCTAACGAGAACAAAGAGGAAGAAACCACGCAGACCAGGGGGTGCATGGGATGAGATGACGATTACAACAGGGTCAATAAGGACAGGGCTGACACTGGATGCAAGCAAGTCTGGCTGACGAGAAGTTACTGTATTGACCTGGGCTGGACCAGGCACGATAATGATCGGCGCAATAGTTTCCGGGGGAAGTCAGAGGTGGCGTGCACACGCTGATGGGCCGAGAACAGGGGAGAGGGTAAATAGGTCGACGGCAGACGATTGCGAACAAGGGACGGGCAAGATTTTTAAGATGAGATGATGGTTAGCTACACGGAGTTAGTACGGATGGGATTCACAGCAAAGCTATGCTATCTCCGGGTCGATGGCCGGGATGAAGAAAAAAAAAGCAACGCGGATACTGCATCAACAGCATAGGCAAGCTCGGCAGTTAGCATAGTCGATTCTTTGACAATACAAACAAATTGATCAAGATATATCTGGAGGTTTGACCGTCTAGTCATTCACGGTCTATGACATCTTGGCAAGTATTCACGCAAGCGGTTGAGAGAATTCTTGACGGAGCGGAGATATTTCCAAGAAAATGCTTTGCCAAGTTTAGGATTGGATGCTTACTGTCATAGCCTAAGTGAGAGTAGCTTAGCTAGTTATTCTGTGATCATATCATTTTTGAGAGTTTCCATACTAAGAGGTTTGCTTGCCTCGGGATGAAGGAAAACATAAGACCTAGAATTATCAGACAGAAATAATCATAAAGCTTTAATATAATTTAGACTGGCGCTTTACCTAATTTCTATATGCACCCTAATTTAAGTCTCTTGTTTTTCTATACCCCCTAGGCTTGTTATATGAGAGTTTTGAAATGATATTGATCAAAGCCTCAAGACGCCACCATCTGATGTCAAGAAGCAGCGGGATGCAGTTGCAGTGGTTCGACCTGCATAACCGAGGGCCTCTTGATCTGCGGCCGGATTTCCCAGCAAAAGCGTGGGATGCAGTCAAGGAAGGCCGGGGGGTGGGTGTGCCGTGCCGTGCCTGAGCCTGAGCCTGAACAAGGTCTTTTGTTTGGTTGTTTTTGACCTTGCATGGCGGCGGCGCTTAAAGAGACGAGAGAGAGCACGCTTTGGCTTTGCTAGGGTGTGGTTTAGGGCTTTTTTCTTCTTTTACTCCGTCCGTCTTTTTGTTATGTCCGATGATGATGCCATATATCAAGTGCTTTAGACTCTTTGAGTAATAGATCATGTTCTTGGTTATTATAAAGGAATACAAGAGTATTTTTTAAAGTTGGCAAGACAAGATGAAGTGACAATTATCTCTGGTCGACGACGACCCAAGGGCATAACATCCATATCTACCTTACCTACCTACCTAGTACATAGATGCGTAGGTGGCATAACTAGGTACTTGGGTACTTGTATGTGGCATTAGCATTAGAGCATCAAACACGCTCCGTTCCGTCCACCCCCCGCTAGTGCAGAGTTAGTGCACTGAACATATCCACTGACCCTTTGATGATGGGGGACCGGCGGCAAGAGAAGCATCGTGAAAGGCGGAGAGGTCAAGCCTCTTTGGCGAGAAAAACGTCCCGAAGCCAGCACCAGACTTAAAAGAGTTTAGTAGAGCCAGGGCCAGGGGGGAAGATCCCTCCGCTCTCATCAGCAGCAGGGAAGAGAAACGACGGGGACCAACAAACTCTCCACAGGCTTTTTGCAGTATGTATGTACATACGACAGCAGGTAGAGTGGCTGCAGGGAGATGAGGGAGGGAGGGGGGAGGGGCTCGCCTCTTATCCGGGCCGTAACGTACCTTGTGTATGTATTTGCCGTTTCTGCATGGACGTTTGCTTTAAAGATGTATACAAGCATTTAATTAATACCTACCTACCCAAGCATGTAAGTGCGGGAGTAGAGAGCAAGTGAGCAGTTATTCCACGGCACGGCTCGACGGAAGGCTCAATAAAACTGTCTATAGTTGGATAAGGCTGATCCCGTATCCGTAGAGGAGAAATGGGTATTGTATTTTTTAAGTTTTAATACCTCGTCTCCTCGTCCAACCATTCTCATTCCTATTCACCCACTCACAGAACCAACTCGTTATCAGTCATCTTTCCGCTGTGCAGGCCCGCAGCTACCTACCTACCTACAGGCTACATGCAGTGCTGATGAGATCTCAATCGGGCAGCGCAAGGGGCCATGGACCAGACAGGCCCCTGGCAGTTAGCTACTGTACATACATATCAATTGACCAAACGCATCTTCTCTACGGATATCTAGGCGTTAAAATGCGATTGGGTCACCTCTAGCAAGTTTTATATGCGGCTTCTACACCGGCATGATGCTACTGTCATGAGATGCTCCGTCGGCTTAGTTAGATCTTGACGCGCGCCGTGATCCTTGTTAGGATCGCCTCGTCATGATCTTCCCACTTGGAAGGCCTCGTTTTTTTTTTATGTGCGTGTGCCTGTCTACGTGAGGTACCTTATAGACAGGGGAGAGTACAGGTAAGTTGGTTCTTAGCGAGATCTAGGTATTAGACATGAGGTGAAGTAAGAACGGAGTAGTAGTACCTGCTTTGGATACTGAGAGGCTGCTTCAGGTAACAACTGCCGCGGAGAGCTCCTTCCTGATACTACCTACCTACTGTACACTCTCGCAAATTTGTATTGTGGCCTGAGTAAATGCAAAATACTGGGTCTCTCTAAGATCTTTTTCTTTTCTTTTTTCCAACGTCAACTTGCCATTATCATCTCTCTAATTGTGTCAATGCAAACATCCAATTCGTGTATCATACATACCTACTACAGACAAACGCACACACAGACACCACCAAGATTGCATTTAAACCTACTACCTACTCTACATCTACATCTACAGTACAGCAATGTCGGCGCCAGGGATCTCATCAAATTGGCCAACTGGATCAACAGCCGGACGACGGATTGGACCGTCTATGGCGCGCCACAGTCTCCCCCTCCCTCCATTATCCATCCCTCCACGGATTGCATCCATTTGTCGCATCGCGGTCGATTTACAAGGAAGCATAAGTACGGATACAGCTGGGCAAACATTGATTTGACAGATTAACGGATACTTGCTGCCCAGTGACAAAATTCCAGGTCAGGAAGCTCATCAACTCATGGATGATGATGGTGGATGCATGTCCATTCAATTGACCCCCGGGAGATTGCACTACCCACGGCTTTGATCCCTTGTTGCGACTTTGTTACTTTGCTATCAAACACCAAGAAATGAGAATGCTACTAGGCAATCAAACATTCATCTCCCAACTTACCATCCTCTGCTAAGAAGAGAAATGCTATGACAAGAAGCCAAGACGCGACACATGGAAAAAGAGACATGCCATGGATGCCAGACATGGATGCTGATGGGACGGACCAGGGGCGGAATACCAACTCGCGATAGGCGCAGGCGGCGGCTGTCAAACTGGCTCCAGAAAGGCCCGTCCCACTAGCCTGCCTCTGCCTCTCTGTCTCTGCCCTGGCAAGCCCCAGCTCCAATGTACCTTGCTCAGAGTAGCGGTAGATCTCCATCTCTTCTCATCCACAGACAGACAAGCAAAAACAAGCACAACAAGGCACGAGAATGATACACCAATGTCCTTCAAACTACAGTACAGGACAGGATGGCATGCCTTAACCATGACCCACTGCCATTCCAGTTGCGGCATCCCGAACACCATGTCATCAGTGAGAGATGGTTGCTCGCTCGCATCAAGCATCAAGCAAGCATGGCAACACTACCATCAACATTTACATGACCCTAGGGCAAAATGTCGCGAACGGGCACTAGGATGAACATTGCACTGCATCAAAGCTGAACGAAATATGCGCCTCATCATCAACTTAAACAACTCAAAAATCACTATCATGCTGACCACGTGCGCCAGTCTGTCACAGAGCGGGATAGCTAGCACGAATTCCCGCTTCTTCATCCTGGTTTCAAATGGGGCCGTAGGTTCACCTTGTGCATAGGTATCTCCACGTCCACGATGTTTGTCTGCACTAGACTTTGGCCAGTAAGCCATGCCGGCGAACGGGCTTGGCCTGAAAACTAGGAAGAACAAGTCTAAAAGACAAGGGTGCCCAGAATGAAGGTTCGGGGATCCATTACTCCCTTCGTCAGTGAACAAGACCCTTACCAACCTTAGGCACCTGCTTTACAGGAGTCATAGCTCAACTATCCTAGAACCACGAGGCAAGACGAGGCGAAGAGAGACACAAGAGGCAAGGGGGCTAGGGCATGGAAGACAAGGGACAAGGCTGAGCGAATCAAACTGCCAAAGCCTTGTTCATCCCGTTCCCTCCCTTCTCACTCAACCCAATTCCGCACCATCTTCCGTTGAGACAGTCCGAGCCCCGGATCTCGCCATCCGGGCCGGGCTCTAATGATTCAAAGTTTTATTTTATTTTATTTTTTTTATCAAAGAGAGGGAAAAAAGAAGACAGAGAAGGAAAACACCCGGCCGCGAGTTGGTCCGTCCAAGGCTGAAGCTGAACAATTCCTGTGCTTGGGGCTAATAAGCTGAATCTGGCATCCTCACGGTCACCCATGCTACGCTATCATTTTTACTTTTCGTCAAGGTTAATTAATAATGTCAACTTACTCGCGGACGGCGATAATCGTCCTTGATCACTGGTGGTTTCTTTCCATCAAGGACTAGGATCATCTGGACCCCTGTCCTTTGAGACCAGCTGGGCATGCCATTGCCAATTGCTGAATACGGAGTACACTATGTATGTACTTTCTAACTCATCCATGGCCTGTCAGTCGATCTTGCTTGGCCATTTCAAGTCCCTGCTGCCCGCTGTCCCGTCCCGTATTGGGCATGATACTGGGACTACTGTAGCATATTTGATATTGCGACTCGAAGGCCTCAGGCGGCCAGGCCAGGTTTCGTCTGGGGAGGATCTGGTTCAACAGGTGACCAGTCCACCGAGTGGACTCCTTTCGGAAGAAAGGGCTGGCCTATGGCAGCTCTCCCACCACCATGTCCATCCCTCTCCAGTTTAAACCCAGCCTAGTCAGCCATTGCCCATCGAATCGCAAGGGTTTTTGGCGCCGCCGCGCTTTCTAGATCAGAAAGAGATGCCCTATGAAAGCTGCAAGCTGATGGCTTTCAGATGGGCTATTTCTTTGGTCCGGGCGCGACCTTGTCCTCGTACTCCTCTTGGCTAGCAATAGCCCCATCTTCTGACCTCATCTTTATCGGCTCTGAACCATTGCCTAACCTTGTCGAGATCAGGACCGGCCCTTCAAGAGGGGAGTGAGGGACTGAAGTCAGCCATCAGAAGTGGTTCTTCCGGAAAGGTGACACCAGCAGGAAGAGCAAGCAAGATTACGAAGAAACCCCATTACTAGGGTAGAAACGGGATGACGGCAAATGAGGTCTTTTGTCTTATCCTGTCGTCTGTTCCCTTTCTCATTGCTTCTTCCGTTTCTTGTACTGCTTGATCAGAAGCTTGTATCTCTGGCGACCTGGTTATTATGCCGTTCCCTGAGACAGCTGGAGTTTGTGCCAAACCCACGCCTTCTCATAACGGCTGACGATTCTCTTGCTTTTCCCAGCCTGGCAGACAAGAGGAAGAGTCGGCTGAGAGCTCCATAGCACTACACACTACACACTACACCCTAGCTCACCGGTCTATCCCCGAGCCCGAAGGCGTCCATCCCATTACCTTATTTGAGTCTATCCCTCTTCTACGTACAGTATCATTCTTGTGTCGTGCTCAATCTGCCGCGCTTGTTGGCGGGTGAGCATGTGTATCCATGTGTGAGCGTATAACTATGTCTTGCCTACACGCGTGTGAGGTCTTGGGTTGAGCGTCCAAGGTCTTGTCATACCTCATGCGAGCCACGCTCCGTCTTTACCAGCTTCATGCACACCTGAATGCACTTCTACACACACATAGATGGTCTCTTAAGGATTCATCAGTTGTCTACAAACTACGGAGCTGTTCTCTGGCTATCATCCACTGCCCTCTCAGGCTCTCACACACCACTCCTTGATCGCTCACGATTACACACCCCCTCCCCCCTGCTAGAAAACCCCTCCCACC
>JAATHB010000096.1:0-58881 GCA_014822075.1 Fusarium buharicum
CCTTTCTTCTTCTTCCCACCCCCGATAACCCAAACTCCCACACAAAGCTCTCCCCACCGCTCGCACCACACCGTCCGAAACTCTGCGTTTGCCCTGTCACCCACACCGCGAAAGTCGTTTACATAGCGGCCCTCGTTTCCTTCGTTCGCCGCATCCACCGCCGCGTCAATCTCCCGGTCCAGCCAAAGATCATAGTCACTTTCTGTCGAAGATGCTGCGCCTGAGTGCACCCGGCCTAGGTACGCGAGAATAAAGCTCCCAGCTGGCAGGTTCTGAGCTGCAAAGAGGCCGCTCTGGCCGTTGGCTGGGTGTGAGAGATCGGATATGGGCTGGATCTTGACAAGGCTGCATGGTGTTGTAGTGGAAGAAGCTGGAATAATGGGGATGCCGCCCGAGGCTGAGGGTTTGTTTTTGAGTGCTTTTATGTGATCTGGAGTAAGACTCTTATCGTGGAAAGGCGACTTGAGGTAAGGAAAGCCATCTGGCCAGTTCTTTGGCTTGGACATGAGCGAGGGTATTGATTTGGGTGGCCGTACAATAGCTAACAATCAGCAATAAGTAATGTATACAGTATATCAAATTTGAGACACTTATACAGATAGATACAAAATCCAGCCTGTTAGCGATCAAGTTTCAAGCGCACTAACGGTTTGAAGAGCGGCCGAGTGATGTTGCAGGAACCAAGTGAAAACATATCAATGTGGGCCTCAAATAACCTCTATACAATGGAAATCTTCCTTACAAAGCTACAGTAAGGTAGATAGATACCCTCCGCTCTCAAGACGAACAATACACATATCTAACAGACATCATATTCGAAGAGACAAGTACCAGAAATTCCTCTTCTTTTGCTTTGTGCAACTATTTAGACTATTCTACAATTTGATCTCCTTCCGAGACCACCTAATGCCATGCTCTGACACTTCTTGAGAGCGCCTCTCTTTGTTATCCTTGTCCAACGAATATTACTACACCGTCATATAACCCCCCCACGTCCAATGTGGCCTCATCCCTATACAGTTCAAGTCCTCCGCCTAATGGGACATTACTTCTCGGTATCGGTCCATGCTCAAGTCTACCGAGTAAGCCAGCAGACGATCTTGTGTCAAGGGCAGATTCAGTATCCTTGACCTAAATTCAACATCCTGAGATTTCAAGTTAGTTGTTGTTCGTGTCCAGATGGGAAGCTTGTTCAAACATACCTGTTTCTTCTTTGTTGCCTTCATAATCTCCTTGGCAGTTTCATCTGCCATGTCCGATACAGCAGCATACCGCAGCACCCCTGATTCACCTGCATTCTCGTCCATCGCGTGTAGTCCAGCAAGAAGCCTCTCTAGAACAGCTTGAGGCGCGACTTCATGTTGGGCACGATACTGAATAAGCGTGAGGAAGAAGCTGTAAATCTCTCCTCCTAATGGCCAATCAGAAATAGCTTCTTGTCGGCCCTCAAACTGAGAAATCAGGGCAGATAGGTTGGCATAGTCGCGCTCTACAATAGCACGAGGTGCAACCTCCTTAACGAGAACGCGGTGAGCTTCCACAAACGAGCCAGCACGCAGGAGACACTGGACTTCCAAATACGCATCCTTCTTAACACTGCGCATGTATAGAGCCAGAGCTTCCCAGATCCACAGTGAAGGAATGCGGAACTTCTCGGTCAGGATTCCGAACGCAGGAGAGGCCTCATCTCCAATGAGGCCGGCATGTCGGGCAAGATGCTCTTGAATGGCCATTTTTCGGGCAAGCGGGTTGCTCAGGTGCAAGAGAACGAAGACAGCCTCCAGCCATTCGCCAGCGCTCGTGAGTTGTGAGGCATACGCCAGTGTGGCTGCGTCGGCCTTCTCAATTCCATTGTCTCCGAAGGAGACTCTGCCACTGGACACGAGCGCAAGACCAAGCTGCCATGTCAAGCGCATGTCGAGAGGAGAAAGCTGGGAGTTTTCAGGGCGCAAGATAGCCTCAAGGTCAGAGGCACCATTGGCGTACAGCTGCAAAAGACCCCAGAGGAGATCTTGCCGGCGATCGGAGTCGACATCATCCCATAAGGGTTTGATGCCCTGGTCAATATACCATGGCAGTGGCAGATATTCACGCTCTTGATCGACATCATCCTTGAATCCCCGCACTGCAGCAGCCAGGTCATCATCCTGTGCAATCGAGTACCAAAGTCGAAGGCCAAAAGCCTGCTTCCAGTCAAGCCCAAACTTCTTGGAGATGACAAATGAGTCCAGGCGGTCCTCAACCGGCACCCCCTTCATCCCTTCGCAGACACAAGCATTACCGGAAAGGAGTTCATAAATAGTGCGGATCGATTCCGAAAACTCAGAGAGCATCTTCGAGCCATGCCAGGCCTTAAGCTGTTCTCGCATATCCTTCTTGGCAGCATCACTGGTGCCAATCAGAGGAACCAGCGTTGCAAGTCGAAAGTTCTTTCCCTCAAGCAAGTGCTTACAAGCCTCTATGATTCGATGGCCAGCTAGACAAGCGACGGCCTTCTCTTCGCTTGACCCCGCAAGGCCAACGGTCGTCGACGAGGCCGAGTCGACTAGATCAGTCCAGAATTTGGAGAGTCTCGTCCTGCGAACGAGATGTTCAGATTGGCTTGTATGATCGACAGTATCGAACAGGATACTGGCAAGCTCCCAGACATGTTTCTCCTGCATACTCGCAGGATCGTTCATATCTTGGTGGTGGAAGACATCTTTGAGACTGGCAGCGTTGAGTGACGCAAAAGGCACCTCATCAACGAGTCGAATGTCAGTCAGCTTGTCTTGATTGCCGAGATACCGTTTAGATGACTATAATCGGTCAGTATTTGCCTGCGACTCAAACCTGTGAATACACACCTCTGTTGCGAACGTAGCCAGGCGAAGTTCTTGTCGCTCAGTCTGGATAGCAGAACGTTGGAATGAAAGAAGATCGGCATTATGGGTCAGCGATTGTCGACCAGTTTCTAGATTCAGGGGTCGAGGGACAACGAGTGTTTCGTCGGGCCCCCAGGTAGGTCGGCCGGCATCGTGGAAGGTCTTCTCTTCATGATCCAAAGTCATTGTCTTGTCTTGTCGCTCGTAGGGCCACTAATCGAATCCAATCTTAGCATTAATTCATAGAATATAAAATCATAGATACATAAACCTCCAGCATATTTCATTCTGGGGCCACTTAGGTAACAACTAGGGAACCGACCTTGGGAAAGCCTTTGCCAGGGATTGAGGCTCGTAGATTTTGAGGTGCTGGCTTGGGCTTTTCGAACAATGAGTTCATGAGGTCGATGCTAGTCGCAAACCCACGACCTTTATCCATACCAATGGTGCTTGCCGCGAAGTTGTCCAGCCTATCATTCTTCATGGCACTTTTTCTCCAGATCGATGATTTCCGCAAAGTGTCAGCTCCGCTCTTGTCGAGGTCGATCAGCAGGCCTGTTTGTCTTGAGGGGGAATCGTTCAGCTCCCTCAAAAGCTGTCGATCTCGCTTCACAGGGCTCACGGTCTTTCTCAACATTTCCATCCAATCATCACCATCCGCAACCTCGAGCTGAACAGGACCGGCCGAGTCCTTCACAGCTCGCATTCTAGCTCTGAGAATGCCTCCAGGGGTAGCCTTGACGGCTTCCGAGACACCCTCGGACGAGTCATCGTCGAGCTCCGCAGCAAGATGCTGTTCAAGGGAAGACCTCGCCATGTCTTCATCCTCGGACACGTCATATTCTTCACCCATATCATCGGCATGTTCCTCCTCGAGGGACAGCCTAACATCGTTGGGTGCAGAATCTGCGGAGCTAACCCCTAAAAAAGACTGCTTGCTAGGGATCTCGCTTTCATACGCTTGCGCCTGCTCGTCAAAACCGCCAGGAACGCCTCTTTGTCTCCGAAATTCAAAGGTGTCGTCTTCCATAGGAGAGTTAACAGAAGCGTCGAGGGCCATATCCTGAGGAAGAGCAGACACATTTTCGGTGATTTCCTCGTCATCGGAATCATCATCGTCAAGACCGTAAGTGGTGAAATGCTCAACCGAGAAGACCCAGATGCCAGTGTCCTTGTCGTAGCTCTCAAAGGTTGTGTTCTCAATTCGCTTGAGGCGTTCGATATGCTTGTTGAATCGCTTAGGTTCGCTACTGACTCTCTTGTCACGACCTCCACGAGGCCAAGACTGCTCAAGAGCAATTCTTGCAGGCACGTTGAGACCCTTTCCGACTGGTGGTTTCTTGGCAGCCACGGGGTAGACAGTTGCGGATCGAGGCTCAAGAACAATCAGAGTACCGCAGAGTTCATCGAGATCAATGTTGCTGATGTCGACGGGAACCTTGAAAGAGACGTAACCGACGTTGTCGCGTCCAACAGTGAACCCGTCAACCTTTTGTCGCTGCATACGATTAAGGTTTTCGAGGTCTTCCTTGGGAGGCGACATCCAGTACTGTCCGGGAGCGTTGTCGATACCGCTGACGGAGGACGCCTCTGGAGTAGCAGTGTTATCCTCCTCATGAACGATAGCCAGCTCATTGCCCTTAACTTCCTCCATCTCAGGAGTCTTTGAGCCAGTCGAACCGTTCGAGCCGTTAGTCGGTCGGGTCTGACGAGGAGTCTCATCGTTGGCCGGGCTGCTGACATCAGTAGCAGCAGGGAGAGCAGCACGAACAGGGGTTCCATCGTCCACCTCGACGCTAGTATCAAAGCTAACACGCTTTGACAGCTTGCGAGATCCGGTACCAGTATCAGACAACTTGTCCTTTTGCGGTGTCGAAAACAAATCGCTTCTAATGTCTCTGTTGATGACAAGTTTCTTCGAACCAGTGCTACCATACCACCTAGGCTGAGATCCATTAGAGAAAGCGCCAGGGGCAAGGATGCTATCTTCGGTGTTGAAGCTGCGGCGAAGCTGGTTGGATGACACACTCCTGCTCAGACTACCACTTCGGCTGGAACCCAATAAACTATGGCCAAGGTTGCCAGGAGTGCTGGAAATGCTGCTAGCTGGGCTGCCCGAAGGAGTTCCGTAGGCGCTGTAGGAAAAGCCAAATCCTCTCTTTTGAGGAGTAGCATAGCGAGTCGCAGAGGCAGGAGCCAGCTTGTACATGGGCAAGATGGAACTTCTCCTGGGCTTAGAACCGGCGCTCAGAGGGGTAGCAAGAGGCCCGGGGTTCTGAACTTCATTTCCGCCTAGACCAGCGAACAAGCCAGGGGAGCCAAATGCCGAGACGTCGTTGAGGTTGGCAGTAAGACCTTGAGGAGCATTCGTAGACTGGCTGTTACCAAGAACTGAAGACCCATTAGGCTGCTGTTGTTGGTTCGCGCTGCCGCCGAACAAGGAAGAGCCTGCATTCTGGTTGGTTTGGCCACCAAAAAAGCTGCCTCCAGCGTTACTAGTGCTGCCACCGAATAGGCTCGGCTTCTGTTGTTGGTTATTGGCGTTGCCGAAGAGACCTCCGCCGGTATTCTGCTGAGCCTGATTGTTGGAACCCAGCCCACCGAAAAGGCCGGTGCCCGTCGTGTTGGTCTGAGCAGTGGTGTTATTTCCAAAAAGACCTCCAGTAGCAGGCTTGTTACCAAACAAACCACCAGCAGCGTTGTTGTTGGTATTGGTGGCACCAAAAGCGTTTGTGTTCGTCTGCGGCTGGTTATTGCCAAAAAGGCCGCCGCCGCCACCAGCCGCTGCAGTGTTTGTGTTGCCAAAAAGACCAGTGCCTGCAGGCTTCTGCTGGTTATTGTTACCGAACAATCCGCCTGATGGTTGACTCTGGTTACTCTGGCCAAACAGACCAGTGCCAGTAGTTTGTTGAGCTTGGTTGTTGCCTTGACCGAAAAGACCACCGCCAGCAGCAGCAGCCTGATTGTTGTTTTGGCCAAAGAGACCACCACCACCAGTGTTCGTAGTCGCGTTGTTGGCTCCAAACGCATTATTCGTCGTACTTGCACCGAATCCACTTGCAGTGTTGTTGGTGTTGGTATTGCCAAAGCTGAACCCGGTACCGGCAGGCTTGTTCTGGGTGTTGCCGAAAAGACCACCACCAGTGTTGGTGTTAGTCTGGCCAAAGCCAGTTCCTGTGTTGGCTGTGTTGCCAAAACCGCTCGTAGTGTTTGTGTTTCCTCCTCCGAAAAGACCACCGCCTGTCTGATTCGTCTGCTGAGCAGTGTTACCGAACAGACCTCCAGCAGGCTTGTTAGCAGTGTTGCCAAACAAGCCGCCGCCGGTGTTGTTATTGTTGGTTGAACCGAAACCAGTAGAACCAAACCCGGTACTCGCGGTGTTGGTGGTGTTATTTGTGTTTGATCCGAAAAGACCGCCGCCAGTATTGGTTGTTGTGTTCGTTCCGAAGCCTGAAGTTGTGGTGGTATTTGTGTTAGTGCCAAAACCTCCGCCAAAACCTGAGCTCACGCCGAACGCACCGCCACCGGTAGCATTTCCATGTCGCCGTCCCTGAACATAGTCTGCAAGTCGAAGTTCATCGGCCGACCACTTCTTGTAAGGCTCTTGGAACAAAAGATTCTGGAAGGAGTTGGTCGACGTGCTGTTCGGCTCCTTCTCAGAGTGTGCTTGAAAAGCAGTAATGGCAGTACCGGGGGGGTCGCCTGCAGCACCTCCGAGGGTATTGGTGGTGTTAGAAGATCCGAACCCTGAGCCAAACCCTGTCGAAGTGTTGGTGTTGGTACCTCCACCAAAGAGCGATCCGCCAGTGTTGGACGTGCTACCAAAGCCAGTCTTGTTTGCAGTGTTGTTTCCGAACATACCTCCTCCTGTGTTGCTTCCAAACGCCGAGGTGGTGTTCGTGTTGGTGGTTGCAGTGTTGCTTCCAAATCCTCCAAACCCTGTGCCAGCGTTGGTATTGGTGTTTGTAGCAGAAGAACCAAAGAGGCCTGTACCTGTGTTGGCAGTAGAACCAAAGGCAGGCTTGGCTCCAAAGCCGCCAGCGGTGTTGGTCGATCCAAAACCTCCTAAAAAGTCGTCAGTATATCCATGTCGTGCTTTAGCTTCTCGCCCTCGTTTCCTCTCTCAACCGTGGATGACAGCGGTGCGTTCAAGCAGAAGATGCGTACCGGTCGTTGAGCCGAAGCCGCCCGTGGTGTTTGTGGCATTGCTACCTCCAAAGAGGCCACCAGATGTGTTGTTGCTCTGGCCAAATCCACCAGTGTTGGTAGCTCCAAAGCCTTTTCGAGCATTCCAATCAGCACCGCCATCATCGACCGTCCCGGTGGATGAAAAAGATTGCTTACCTGGCGTGTTATTATTGTTGGCCGCACCAAAGCCCCCAAATCCCGAGGACTGCTGGGTGGTGTTGTTGTTTTGGCCGAAGCCTCCGAAACCGCCGCCGAAAGACATGATGGTTGTCACGAGGTCGGCGTGGTTCGGGATGGATACGTGGGTTGCTCGTATGCGGGTGAAGCAGTCGTCGCGCTTTTGCTTATGACGCTAAGAGTAGAGCTCTCGTCGCGATCTCGACGAACGAATTGACACGAATCGCGGGTGCGATAGCACTAATATTTGTCGAGAAAGGATGGTGGAGTTGGTTCTTTCGCGAAACAGATGGCGCGGAGCTTGATTAAGGGCTGCGAGTTGAATACGCGCAGCTGGGTAGCACAACCACTGCAGATAAAGGGCCAGGGGAGCGCAGCTGTAGCCAGTGCTTGAGAGCGGCAGAGACCGCAAGAAGCTGGAAAGAGTCGCAAATAAGTAGAGAATAGTAAAATGAGAAAATGAAAGAGATGGGAGATGAGGAAAAGCTAGTGAACGGCGCGAGGGGGAGAAAGGCTGCACCTTATAACCTCACAAGCTCGTGGCGATGAGTGTGGTGGTGAGGTCAGTCTGTCGCTCCTGCCAGCCAGCCAGCTTTTTTTTCGGGGCGAGCCTCTACTCTTCAGGCAGCCTGGCTGCAGCTGCGTTGCTGCCTCAGACAATAACTTTGTACCTTGATTGGTCTCGGCAGCTGTGATGACTAAAGCTAGCCAATTAAAGCTCTTGCTTGGGCTACCTCGTGGCAGAGTCACTGCTGCCTGTGAGGTGCTCAAAGTCTACCTGGCTCAAAAGTACCGAGGCAGAATCGGTGCAGCTAGCAGCGCGTCGTTGGTTGGCTGTTCAATGCACGTCGTGGAAAGTAAACTTGGGTCACAGGAACAAAGAGACAGGATTTTATACATTGAGAAACTGTGATTAAAGCTCGAAATAGAAGATATTGTGAAAGCTCGTCAAAAGCTCAGATAATACTATTCTAGGTTAACTTTATTCTTATAGCTTTATATCAAGATATTATGTGAATTTGCAAAATCTAGTCCTAAGCGGCTCATGCGTTTAAATGTATTGGTGCACCAGGTTTTCTTACTACCGCGTCCATAGTCGCGTCGCAAGCTTTCAGACCTTAACCCATTGATTGATGCGAACAACAACACCACAAGCAACCTTGCGCCACGCTCCTCCTACATCTTGACCACCCCACATCTGGTATTTTCGCTATTTTCGAGCTTTGCGATCATAAATAGCCTTGAACTTTGCTATTTCTCCTCCTTTTCAGCGCGACTGTAACCCCAATTCCTTGGCAGAACCCTGACCGTCTACCTACTCGCCGCTTTCTCGGAATCCTCCTAGCCACAACCAGTCTCTCAACAATGAATCCGCATACAACGCCACGCGCTGCCTTCCAAGGGCGCTCATTAGGTGGCTCTGGTCTTCCTCCTCAATCCCGACAGCCTGTTGCTCCCCAAGTATCAGCAAACGAGGACTACAGCACAATACCCGAAGAGGATCGCGAACATATCGATGAAGTCGTAGGTTGCGCCTAATTAGATGCCCGAACCGCCTTGGGAATGTCTCCGCTCACATTGGCTTTTATCAGTTTGACTTGATGGACATGAAAAAGAAGGGATGGCTCAACAGTTACGAATTCCGACATTCACTAGCAGCTTTGGGATTCGATATGTCCAAACCCGATTACTTCAGAGAACTACAGTCCTACGGCTCCGTACCCCCCGATTGGCAAGATCCACACAACTGCCCTGTCAACCGTCTTTATGTTTACCTCGATCAATTCCGATTATGCGCTGCCAAGCTGTTGGCCAACCGCGATCCTCGACAAGAAGCGACAAAAGTTTTCAACATGTTCGACTACGACGGAGATGGTATTATTTCCTTTGAGGACATGCGACGGCTAGCATCCGATATCAAGGAAGAGAGAACAATGACAGACGAGGAGATTCAAAGCATGATTGAGCATCTGGATCACGAAGGCAAAGGTGGCGTTAACTTGGAAGAATTCATTCAAATGATGGAGGAGGCTGGGTAAACCCAACGTCAATTTGGCTCCAAGAAGGACACAAACACCACATGACGGATGGCACTCAAAGAGTCCCAATGCCATTAACGGCGTCCGGGTTGTACCGATTCGCGCATTCACCTTTCGTCATATTAAGCCTCAACAACAGAAGCTTCTTGAGTTGTTTGTTGCTCTATGTATGACCTCGGCCAGGTGTTTGCGCTGCCAAAATGATTGTCGCAAAGAGTTGTAAAACAACTGTCTCATAGGCGTCCCGATCACTCCAGAACTGCGCATAAAGGGTTAGGCTGGTCAAGTTTATTAAGCCACGGTGTTGGACAAAGAACACATTCAAGCGGGGGGTTGTCTCCAGCGATTTGGTTAAGTTAGTTAGCTATAGGGAACATTAAAAAAGAAGAGGGGAACGGCGCAATAGGGTTACAACGGGGCAAGGAGTAGATTTCAATAAGATCTAAGAATTGTTTTTTTTGAATGCGTCAGACGCGCTGTCTAAATTCCCAGAGTTCATCATAAGAGCTTCCCAGTCCCATCACAACTTAACCGCCCAAATACCAGGCTGAGCGGTGGCGAAAACCACAAAAATGTACCGAGAACAGGGGAATACCATCCTTCGCCTGCGCAAAAAACGGGAATCGGATTGAAACCGGGAGATGAAGGTGAAAGTGCAACAAAGAAAAGTCAGGGATAATCAAGCAAGCCATTCAGCCGCAAGCTGACTAACAACTTAAAAGAGGCGTGGATGGGGATGTTGGGCTCAGAATTGGATCAGGTCTTGGTTCTGCTGTTGTTGCTGTGGCGCCTGCTGGGGAGCAAAAGGATTGTTTGTCTGGCCGTTCATGCCCGCAGGTCCAGTAGCAGCGGGCATCTGAGCACCGTAGTTGACTGTGGGCATGCCTGTGAATTGCTGTCGAAGGAACGGGTTGTTCCCAGTAGCCTCGGCGTTGAGACGAGCAGCACCTGAACCAGCACTGTTGACGAATGTACCTGGAGCCGTGTGCTGGGCGGGAATACGAAGATTACCCGTGTTGCCAAAGGTATCCATACCATCGCCGCTCGCGAGCAACGTGTTGAGTCGGGTTTCGTGCTCGCTCATCTCCCTTTGAGGAGCATTGAATGAAGGCTGAGGTTGCGACTGAGGAAAGCTATTTTGCGATTGCAAGGGGAAGCTGTTTTGTTGTTGTAGCTGGGGCTGAGACTGGCCACCGAAAGAGTTGAGGCTCTTCTGTTCGGGAAGCGAGCCCAGGGATGCGATAGGGTTTGGTCGGGCAGATTGAGGGCGACCGAACTGGGCAAAGGGGTTGTTGGATCCAGTGGGAGTTGGTTGCAATGCTTGACCTTGCTGCTGGTTGTTGGTTGCCCAAGGGTTGTTGCTGCCAGGCTGCAGGGTGGGCGCGGGGGAAGCTGGTGATGAGAATGACTGTTGCTGGGGCTGCTGTTGCTGTTGCTGTTGCATGTAAGGGTTGAAGCCAGTGGGTTGGGGCTGGAAGGCTTGCTGGTTCTGTTGCTGGCCATACGGATCGAAGCCCATGCCTGTCTGCTGGCTGCCGAAACCAGTGCTGTAGTTGGGCTGGAATCCAGTAGGCTGCGTCTGCTGGAATCCTGTATAGGCGTTGTTCATGTAGCCAGTGGGCTGGGGCTGGTTCTGTTCGATAGGGTTGGCAAAGAAGTCAACAGGGTTTCCTTGCTGATATCCCTGGTTGAAGCCAGTGAACTGTGGCTGGCTCGTCTGCTGCTGAGGTGCGGGATCGTCGTCGAACAGAGATGCAGCGTTGCTATTCTCAAGCTCCCTGCGCCTTCTTTCCTCCTCTTCCTCACTGAGCTTGATTGCTTTCGCCAGATCGTCGTCGTCCTCTGGTCGGCTCTCGCGCTTCTTCCTATCTTCCTCCTCCTGATACTTGCTTGCTTCCAGGGCTAGGCGGTATTCAGCATCTTCCTCATCATTCATCGGTCGCCTCTGCTGTCGTCGATTTCCCATGTTCACTGGCTCAGCATGCTGGGGGGCGAATTCTTCGAGGCCCGTAACGCGCGACTTCCAGGATCTTCGGTCGCTTCGCTCGGCTCGCAATCTTTCTTCGTCAAGAATCAGGGAAGTCAATTCCTTTGCAGCAACTCGGACTAGGCGGTTGTTAGTGTCTGCTTTATGCGATTCAAGCTGAGTACCTACCATTTTGCCCTACGTCTTTGCCCTCTTCGTCAACGTATTGGAACTCTCGCAGAGTCTTGATGATATAAATACTCTGGCGAGCCCATGTGACAACAAGCTCTGAGCCCTCGTGAAGACAATAATCCAGGACCTTGAGTGCTTTAAGAACGTGGCGCCAGTTCTTTCCCTTGTCATTCAGGCGCTTATCGAGCATGTCCATGATTTCGTAAAACTCGGTGGAACTGTCGCGTCATGCCAAGTCAGTACTCCTCGTGGTTCTAGATAATCGATCGAGTTCGCAAAAGGTCTACATACTTGTTGTATGTCATTTGGGCGATCTCGCTCATCTGAGTGCCAGTTGGGCCCCATGGGTCATTGCTGGTAGCTGTAGGTCACGGTGTCAGCGATGGTGGTTCGATCAGGCCAATCAAGGCCATAAGGGAGTTCTGACCTTCTCGAACCTTGACCTGGGCGCTGGAGTAACCCTTGGTCACATTTTTGACACTTCGCATAACCTTTGACATGGTGGGCGAGTTGTGATGTTTGTTATATAATTAGAATGGTTGGTTTAAGGAATATGGTATGGCTGCGTCCTGGGCACCAATGGATCGGCCGAGGCACGACTTCCCTGGATGAGTCGGGTCAATGAAGCGCGAAAGGGTTGAGTTGATCAAGCTTTGAAGCTGAAGTCTTAGCGACAGATTTTCCAATACGCGCCGTGAGACGAAAGTCAACGGAAGAGGCGCAGGGAGGGGGTTGAGGTTCCAACGGTCACGAGTTAGTCGGTCCCGCTCTTGACAATGGCCGCGTAGCGTTTGCGACAGGTTTGACCAAAGATTATATTAAGTCGATTACCGTTTTTGCAATTGGCGATCGAGACAAGAGACGTTTCTGGGGGTGGTTGGAGGATATGGTCGTGTGGTAAGTACGTCTTGACTCTGTACCTAGGAAGAGGTCGGCGACACCGGCGGACAGGGCGTAAAGTTAGTAGGGTCTCGGATGAGGTCCAGGAGGGAGGCGAAACACCAAAGCCAGAGGATGAAGGGTCTAAAATATGCAAAGAGTTTCCGTCGTCTGGAGAGCAGCTTCTGCTGAGCGGTCAAAAGGACAAGGACGCTCGACACGACTCAAGAGGGAAAAAGAGTGAGTGTAGGATGATGAATTGGCGCTCTCATTCGGGTTGGGAGCGGCGAGCAACCAAGGCCTAAGGCAAGAGGGAGGACTGTGGCCGTGCAAGCTGATTACGTATTTTACGGTGCCAGCTTTTGGCTTGGAGTGCAGCCACGCCAAGGTTTGCGGGGATTTTAGGTCAATGGCTGTCTTTATCATGTGCAAATGACTGACAGTAAAAATGAGCTCTTTGAGATTGTTGAGCGGAATAATAGTGATGAAAATAGGTCATCATCTTCCTACTCTATTCTTCTGCTGAGCATTCCCTCCTCCTATCCATAGACTGTATGGTGATACTCGTCAAAGTGTGGCTGATATCACAAGCACATGCCACACAGCGGCTTTACACCTACCGTCTCCCAATGAGGAAATGACAGCTACGTCACGCTCTCAACCAGAGGACCCCTAGCCGCGTCAATTAAATGCGACTTGCAGTGATACGACAAAAGTCTAACTTACCTACCTATCCTGCCTAGGCTAATAAATTCCTCTTAATCAATTTATCACCGTAGGTTCCGGAGTAAAAGCAAATGTTTTTATTGAATTAACTGCTAGCTCAAATTGCAGATACCAATTGACCCCATGATGCGCGCGCGTGTTCTGTCGATCTGAATATGTCGCGCTTTCATCATCTTGAATATGTCTTAACCCAAACCTTGTACTAACTCCGTAGGTAAGCAACATATAAACCGCCTGTCTGCGCCAATTTCGATCATATCAAAGCAAATCATCCCTGAAATTCCCATGTCCTTGCCCATTTCTGAGGAAATCTAAGCAAAGTCGAGCTCGGGAGACTGCAGGTTTGCTCCAGCGCCGCCGCCGCCTAGACGCGGTCGTTTAGGAGCGCTTTTAATAAAGCAGCACTCGTCGCCATCTTCGCTCTCGTCTTCGTTCTCTTCGTTACCAATGTTGAATGTAGCCCTTGAACGCTTACGCTGTCCCACTCCAAAAGAGGTTGAGCGAGAGGGCGGTGCAGAAGAATGCTCGTTTGAGGAACCCAAAGTTAGGTCAATTATCATCCTCTCAACAGGCGAGTCTCGATTTTCTGCAGAGGGCACAAGACTCCCATAAGGAGTTGGGCTGCAGAAAAGACTACTCTCACCACGGATCTGTCTACTGCCTGACCGCAGGCGGCTTGGAACAGCTGAAGGAGATTTGGCCGGTGGTGATGGACTTTCCACCTTGGTGACAAACTCTGCCTGGCGCTCAAATGGGGGACTTGTCACAAAAAGTGATCCCTCATCTCCATCTTGTTGCTGCTCAGGGGCTTGAACTGGATCAGAAACCGGTGGAGGAGGCATGACTATCTGGCCAGGATCGACTGCCTCTGCTATGCCAGATCCATCACCATCTGTTAGATCAATTGTTTCCCCGCCATCGAAAGACCAGGCAGCAGGGCTCTGTCCAGGGACGTGCTTGTGCTCTTCATCCCCAGGACCAACTTCGTCGATAAAGTCTTGAAGGAATTGAAGTTGAAGATTTCCTTCGACGATGTCTCCAGCCCCGTGAGGCCCAGGGCTACGAGCACCTGCCGCATGTGCCTCAATGCCGTCGACTGCTGCTACAGCTCCAACGTAGCCGCCTTTATCATCATCATCATCATCATCATCATCATCATCATCGTCAGAATCGGCGTCGTCATCGTCGTTGCTTTCCACGTCAGTGCCCTCCTCAGATTCACTCTGATCCTCATCATCGGAATCATCCGAGTCAACCTCGTCGTCACTTAGGTCCACAGCACTTTGTGGGTGAGGATACTGAACTCCATCATCAGGAGGTGGTGTCGGCAAAGCTGCCACCCGAAGTTCTGGTGGGTTAAGGATATTCTCAAGAGCTCCGACGAGGGCGGCATCAGGGCGACACCCAGACAGGATAGGAGCTATGAACCGGAGTTGAGAGAAATGAGCCCGCCGAGGAGCCTTCTCACGCTTCACGACATCGTTGATGTCCCGGACGAATGTCCAATCACGGACTGGTACTTTGCACCCATGCGCACGCCACTTATCGTAGTCCCAGAATGTGACCTGCTCAAGGCCACGAAGACAATGGAGGTAATCTAGCCCCTGTAGAGTACGCAAGGAGCGAAACCGTCGGAAGTTGGGCTGGGCACATGTTTGGTCCGCCATGAAATCGATCATATGCGGCGGCTCGTGGTTACGTCGCATGGCGCTCTTTCCAGATTCAGGTAGATGGACGGCGATAGTCTTGAGTCGACGAGCCTCAACAAGATGTGCCAAGTCGTGCGTGCGACGAGACGTGTACTTGCCCTTCTCATCAAGTTGATACGTCAGCCGCTGTGAACCCATCCAGAGCATCTCGATATGCTGCAGGAGCTGAACTTTGCATCGGATTCTGTTTGCAAAGCGACCCTATTCGCCAATGGAAGAGAACCCGAACTTGTTTACCCCATAGAAGAGGTTTGCACCCATGAGGTGCCACTGCTTAGAAACCAGGAGGGGAGCGAGTAGCCTCTGGGGATGGATAGCCCCGAAGGTAAGGGAGACACTCGTTCTTCCAATATGGAACCGATGGAAAAGAGAGGTTCGATTTTTGCAGTTCCGGTGACCTGAAGAAGGTTCATAGTAGGGATCCAGCCGGGAAATGGCATGAACTATCTTTCCGTCAAAGACAAGAACTTTCCGAAGGATCTTAAGCTGAAGCTCGACGTTCAGGTCGTTGAAGGGGAATGGATGAATGTCCTCTTCAGTCTCAGATCGTGGGCACGGGCGATCAGGCTGTGGTGTGCAATCTTCACCCCCGATTGCTCTCGCCTCCTCAGCGGCGGTAGGAGCTCGCAGTTTGAGATATGGATGCGTTTTCGGTTTCATATTCTTACCGAAAGCCCACGACATATTTTCCTCCTTGCAGGACTGTTTGTAGATTTCTCCCCAATTATCAAAATCACGATGCCGGCCATGGCGGACCCAAAACCTGTAAGCTTTCGGCCAAGTCTATCATCTGTCAGTACCTATCCATGAACAAGGCCTGTCGGAATAAAAGCGATCACTTACTCGTTGACTTTGCCGAGGTCTCGCGGGTTCGCGTCGCCACACACGTAGATACCTCCTGACATCATCGGGTATACGTCGCCGCATGCGATGAGGCAGAGATGCTTCCATATCCTGAAAAGGTAGAGGCTCAAGATCAGGCAAATCTTGCTGAGACTCCAGAGGTACAATATCCCTCAGAATCTCAATTTCATGATGGAGCTGTCGATTTACATCGATATTCGCTTCATTTGCCGCGTAAAACTCTCGGACTGCTTCTTTCAATGCCTCGTTATCTCGGGTGAGGCTTTTGACGGTTCGTCTGATGTCCCTGACTCTCTCTCTCTGCACAACTCGGCAATCTATCAGTTGCCGTCTCTTTTCCAGAAACAGCGTTCGAAATTGCTGGAGAACACGGGCAAGGCTCATCCAAGATGGTTGACATCCAGATGTATAGCACTGGGCTGTCCATGCTGGCCACTCGACTCCCACTTCATCGAGAACCTCGGCCAGTTCTGCATATGGATTGCTCTGGCCGAAACGCTCCTCTTCTTCAAGATCGTTCTCGTCGGCCTCTTCGCCTTCATCGTCGTCATCTTCGTCGGATTCGCTGTCACTAGACTCGTCATTATCAGAGCCGTCATCACCATCATCACCCGGATCGCCGCCAGCAGGGTCTCCGTTGTTTGCTAGTTGGTTGGGCTCAAATTCCTCATTACTAGCTTCGTCGTCTCCGTCTTCACCCTCGTCACCCGAATCATCACTTCCAGCTTCGGAGGCGTTTGATGAGGGTGGAGAAGAGGGTCTTGATATGCCTCCATCTGGTTCTTCATTATCATGGATGTCCATAAGATCAACCACCTGGGGTCCATCTACGACGTGAGGGACTGGGTCCCCGTGTTTGTCGACCTGGAGGTAGATTACCTGAGGCTCAGGTATTGCCTCATTATAATCACCTCCCTCTGAATGATCGTCGTCATCCGAGGTAAGATCAATATGTTCGATGTCGGAGTCACCAACGCTTCCGTCCGACATGATGATGGTTGAGTTGTTAACCTCAAAACGAGAGCTTCTTGGTCCGTGAAAGAGCTAGAAAAGTGTCAGAGAGAAAGACCGTATGAATAGGAAAGGTGTGGAGTGAAGCTAGAAGCTTAAGATGATTGAGGTGATGCGCAAGGACATGAAATGGTAGATGAAACCTGGGGGTAGGTGGAGCAAGGGAGGATGTAAGAGAAGAAGCAAAAGATATGAAGGAAGAAAGGGAGGAGAGACAAGTACCTTAGATTCCTGATGCTTAGTTTGAGATGAGAAAGTGTTGCCTTGACCCAGGACGAAGCTCCGGATGAGTGTCAGAGTCTGAGTTGAGCTGAAAAGTCGTAGAGATAGGATGAAATGAGCAAGGCGGGAGAACGGAGCAAGAAGAGAAAAGGTGCCTTTCGACACCCGCAAAACAAGACAGGACTGTAAAAAGACGGCAAAATGAAAGAATGGCTCTTTCTAGGATAAAAGATAAAAGACAAAAGAATTGCGATTTGGCGATTGGGAATAAAGATCTGCAAGATGTGCTCCGATGAGATCAAACAGGTAAAAGCGAGCGCCTGAAGCGGCTTAGATAGAAGGAACCTCAAGATAAGGCCGGCAATGCAAGATGAGAACAAGATATTGAAGAACAAGAGTGAGTAAAGAGAGCCTCAAGAAGGCTTGGAGTGCTGAAGGGAAGAAGTTGTTGTGTGGTTCAAGGAAGATGAGATTGAAGAGAAGGGCTGAGGGAGGAAAGGTGGCCTTTTGTAGACAGGATCAAAAGAGGCAATGATTCACTGTCAATAAGGAGGAGAGGAAGATCAAAGTCTTGAAGAGGTAGTCTTGAGATGCTGAGGTGCACCAAGGAAGCTATTGTGTGGTTGAAGGAGGAGATTGAAGGGGGCTGAGGAGAGAGAATAGGCCCTTTGTAGAGGAGGATCTAAGAGACCAATGATTCACTATTCAAGCAATAAGAGAGAAGATAAGGAGTTTGTGTGAAGAAAGCATAAACCTATAAACAGAGAGAGGCCAAGGGGTTGTGTTGCGGTTCAAGCGTTGTGTGTAGAGATGAAAAGGAGTCAACTTGTGGAAATCCGTGTAAGTCAGCAGCTGCGCAGAGATGGGAGCCATGATGCAACTAGGCACAACGGATGAAGACTGGACACTCACACTCACATTAATAGACTTACTAGGCAGCAAAGACGACATCAATATCTGGTATAGGGCCGATGGAGATTTTCAGGGTCAGCTACAAGAGCTTTTAGTAAATTACCAAATCTAGCAAATGTCTTTTTCATCTCAACATGTCCTTGCATAATATTGACAACTATATCATATAATTGAGAAATACTGACTTGGTTCAAGCTCTTATCTATAGCCTATACCAAAAGAAATGACCCGCCCTCGCTTCTTAACACGCAACTAGTCCAGTCCAGTCCAATATCATCTGACGTAGATGCTATAACATAACAAACATGCTCTGACTGATACATAGGAGGTGTGGGTGCTAGGGAAATCCTAGCACGCCATTCAACACTTGGTGCCTTCCGGAAGCCGTCTAATCGCTATATAGTGCGGTCTGGTATCTTTTAAACGTTCTTTTGACCCCGTGACTTTTTTGTAATCTAGTTCTTAAGCTCATTGGCAGGGTAGTGCCAGCTGCGGAAGGTATCCATAACAGTTGTGAAGACGACGAGGAGAATACCACCTCCGGGGCCGAGACGAAGGACCTATAGATTTGTTAACAAGACAGCACTCGATATCCTTAATTCATTAACTCACCTTGGGCAAGAAACCCTTGTACAAAGCGCCGAAGCCCTCCTCCTTGGCCACGGTGAGAACTGAGGGCCAGGCCCAGTTGTACTTAGGAACTTGACCAGGGACCTTGGGGGTGTTCTGAATTCGACTCTTGACGACGTCCATAGGAGTGTTGAGAATAGTTCCGACAGTGCCACCGACGGCACCAGACAGGAGATCGTTGGTAACCTGGGCTTTCTTGGTCTCAGCCTTGGGAAGAAGTTGTCGGACCTGGAAAATGCAGCCAAAGTAACCGGCGTTCCAGAGAACGTGGCGCCACATGGTACTCTCGAGACCCTGGTAGAGAGTAAGAGGGCCCTCGGCCTTGACGGTCTTGACGACGCAGTCGACCATGCCCTTGTACTTTCCAGCAGAGGCCTTGTCCTGCAGACGAATCTTGATGAGCTCAAAGGGAACGACAACAAAGGCCTCGGTGGCACCAGCTGAGGCACCAGTAAGAATAGAGAGCTGCTGGTTCATCTTGTTGACGCCAAACATCTTCCGGTAGACCTTGCCCCATTCGTCGTTGGCAGCGAACTTGGTAGCTCGCTTGGGAGCCTCCATGAGGATAGGAGCGGAGATACCGCGGTAAAGTCGCGAGAAACTGGTGCATGGTTAGTGGTGAGCGCCATGACACAATTGCAATTGCATAGCGTACCCTTCCTGCTTGATGATCTTGCGGAAGCAGTCAAGCATGCCATTGTATTCAGCGCTAGCGCCGGAACCAGTCTGCAGTTGGCTGGTCGTCAAGTTAGCAATTGACTCGCTGTTTCGAACGGCGCACGCAAGGTTTTTCATACACTCGGGTCTTGACAACATCAAGAGGGTACCTGAGAGTCTGTTAGCTGATTGTTTCGAAGCACGCGACAGCTGCGGTCATACATCACCAGAATCTACAGCCAGCAGGCGATTAGCACCTGCGCTCAAACAAACAAGACCGGCATGAGCATACCTCCGAAACGCCAGCAATGGCGCCTAACCATCAATTGTTAGCCATTGAATCTGGACAAAGCGAGCGAAATCACAAGGACAGACTGCGTACCTGCGGCGAACTGGTAGATGAAAGGGAGGGGTTGATCGCTTGGGCCGGACATTGTGACGACTGTACTGGCGACTGAAGGGAGGAGCAGAGGCGGACAAAGAGGAATAGGGGAATGAAAGAAGAAGTTCAAGTGGAAAGTTGTCGCGAGTTGACAAGAGGGACAAGAGAGGGAAAAGGCTAGAGCAAGACAGACGATGCCTGGCGGGTCGACCTCCGAGAGAAGACCGGGCCGGGGTGGAGGGAATTTTGGTGGTCTCTGTGTGTCTTATCGAGGGGCTAACTTAAACGATAAGGTGGAGGTGAACGGCAAGAAATAAGACGACACCGAATGGATCCCAAAACAAGCCCGTTTACTACTGTGGAGATGAGACCTGGGGGAGGGGAACATTTAGTGTCTTGTAGGTACTGTATATAGAAATCTACTCCTCGGTGAGACGGTAAGCAACCGATGTTTGATGTCCCCGATTCTTCTCCGACTCTGCGAGCTTCTGCGTGATTGCTGTTTTGGGCAAGTCCATGACATCTGTTTATATGTAGGAACACAAGGGCATTATATTCAAGTCTGAGTTATGGATGCATCTGGACGATATCAATGCTTAGATGCGCTACTTACTTACCTTTCGCCTATGCTATATACCCCAAACCGTCATTATCCTGTTGCCCGACATCTGCCGCGAAGCTTTTAAGCTTACATGTGTGGTACCTGAGCAGAGGGTCGGCGGCATCGGTAACGGCATCGAGGGGTCCCTTGTCCCGTGTCTGATAGGCTCTGCTAACAACAAGAGATACAGCCACGACTCCACGGAGCCGGGACGTGAAAAAGAGCTTGAGCTGTTTGGAGAAGCCGGAGCAGATAGCCTCGGGAGATGATCAAGAGATCGCGGAAACATGCCGGTCGAGTGTATATTCGAACAGTCTCATCAAGTTCATTGACAGCCAAACGCCTTCCAAGAGCATCGAACAACCACGTCAGATAACGTATCCGTTCTGCCCTTGGCTTGGCCCGTTCCCCACGATGTTGATCCCCGTGCACCCGTTCCGTCCCCATTCTGCCAGTCGACCAAATCTCGCGCAGCTTGCGCCGGCGCATCGTACCGTACCCTGGCCGCAGATGCCAAGAATTCAATTACATACCCCGATGGATATAACTGTCTTCTGTTTACTGCCGTTGAGCTGACGTACTGTCCAAGTTGGCAGAGGCCAAGATCGTGGTCCAGGGGTCAGCCTTCATCAACTTCCGTCCTTCCCAACTTTCGCGAACCGTTCGTCTTTGGAATTTTCTCCGCTTGAGCGTGAGATGTGAGGGCAGATACGTGTCCTGCTCTTGGCATCGCTCGAATCAGCTTGCTTGTTCATCTCAGATACAGCCGACTGCCTATATCTCATCATCTTATCCCAACAGTTGCGATGGTTGTTCACAACAGACCTGGCTGTTTGTCCAAGTTTATGACGGAAGCTAAAGACAGATTCACAGTTCCAGCTTCCAAATGGACTTGAAATCGACCCTTCAGCCGTTTTCGAAATCTCTCTTCATAGTATCTTGCCAAAGTCTCATCCTGTCACTTCCTGTCACTGCCCAAGTTCAGCCAGTAACAAAGATTGGGAATGATAAATGAAAGGCATCAATTGTAGCCATGTGGCAAAGCTCGAGAGCCGCACACCTTAAAGAAAAGAGTCATTATTGGCCCAGATTACCCTTTCCATGTAACCTGAGGTTAAGGACCGCACACGGTTGTTCAATGTTTAAGTGGTAGTGGCGGGGTAGGTCCCCATCGCCCAGTGTCTTGGGGCACGTTTTTGGGGCATGTTCAAAGGCGGGCACTTGCTGACGCGCACAATTGGTTTACCCACCCCTCGGCCCATACCTAGGTACATTTGGAAACCACAAGTCATCTTCTACGACATCGTTTCTTCGCCCTTTCAACCTGACAAATCCTGTCTTTTTTTCTCTTCTCAACTAATCAATTTCCCTACAACTACTTCAGTACATCGTCGACTTTTAATCGACAAACTTACGCTTTATCCGAAGCTCGAACGATCAGCGCCCCTTTCTGCTCAGTCGATCGAATCTGCGCTCGGTGGCAACTTATACCAATCTCGAATAACCGTCGCAATTTGCTTCGCGCCCGTTTTACATCACTTTCGGCTTTACTTGGAGCTCTGTCGCATCTCGAGCTCTCCTGCGCTTCAAATTGCACCTTTAAATAAGCCGTGACCCATCGAGTGTCACAGCGAGGTGCCTTTCGCGTTTGGGAGAGTCCTCTTGCCCCTGCTCATGAGTCACTTACTGTGGAAATACTACTGGGATAACGATGTCGACCGGTTTCGGCGTCTGCTGGCCCCAACCAGCTACAATGCCCAGTCGGTCTCAAAGAGCCCTGCGATAGGAGGAACCGGTGGTCATTTGGGAGGAAGCCCTGGTCTTCCTGGGACTTCACCACGGCCAGCAGCTAAGCAGCGACGAGCATCCGGTCATCCGCAGACGCCGGGCAAATCAAGGGACGCTAACACGAATCTTGGACGAACAGAAGTCAACAGCCGCGATCATGCCGGTCTGACTGTTTTGCTACGTGCCGCCTCATCGACCGATCCGAACGCCCACGAGTTTGTCCGGGCTCTCGTCGAACATCCTGCTATCGATCTCTATGCTCAAGATCCCGAGAGTGGCTGGAATGCCCTCCATCGATCCTTATACGCTGGAAATGTTTCGATTGCGCGTTTATTGTTGGAAAAGGAGCGAGTGGATTTGACGAGTCATAACTTGAGCGCCGTCAATAAAGTAGGGCTTTTGATCAAGACCAAAGATCACGAGGGTAACAGTCCCTTCGATGTTTACAATTCGACGATTGCCGCGAGGTCACTGAAGAGCATGGAGGATGGAAACAGCTCGGATAGCGACGCGGAGAGCGTTGATAGCGGAGGTGACGGTATACACCAGTGAGTATACCAAGAATATTGGCCCGGGACTAGCTGACTGTGTAACAGTATGGTGAAGGCTTCACATGGGTTGCAAAGCTCAGTCGATGGTGACGAACTATTTGTTTTTGGCAGCAACAAGAATGTGTCGCTTGGAGTTGGCGACGAGGATGATCGCCAGTACCCTGAACGGATTCATCTTTCTAGGCCTGACCTTCTTGTGCATCGGTTTTATCATTCTCGCCTAGACGAGCAGGATGTAGAAGCGCCTTCTTCGTTGAATCTGGACGAGATTCCAACTTTGGTGCGAAACCGCCCGCTGGTTATTCAAGATGTTTCCATGTCCAAGCTACATAGTGCCATCTTGACCACCGATCCAGTGTCAAATCTTTACATCTGTGGCGTCGGACGCGGAGGGCGTCTTGGATTAGGAGACGAGAATACCCAATTCAAATTTGTTCCTGTCCAGGGTCCCTTCATTGACAAGAAGATCCACCAAATCGCGCTGGGCCAGAACCATACCATGGCTGTTGTTGACAACGGAGAACTTTGGACTTGGGGCTTGAACTCCGCCTCGCAGCTTGGATATGCCCTGCCTGCGCCCACGAAGCCAGATGAAGAACCCATGAGCCTGACTCCACGTCAAGTCTTTGGTTCTCTGAAGAAAGAAGTCGTTTTGGGAGTTGCCGCGTCCGCCAACCATTCCGTTGCCCACACAGGGTCTTCACTGTTCACCTGGGGTCGAAATGTTGGGCAACTTGCTCTCATGGACGCTGACTCAAGGTCACTTGACATCCAACACACTCCCAGGAAAGTGGCCGCTTCCCTTTTGGCTGCCCCAATCGAAATGGTCTCGGCCATTGACAAGGCTACAATATGCCTCTTGTCTAATCATACCGTTTGGGTCTTTAGTCATTATGGCTATAATCTAGTCAAATTCCCATTTCCGGACGTCTTTTCAAACAACCTCTTCATGACCCGATACGAACCAGGAGGTCGAAGAGAAATCAATTACATCACTGCAGGAGGAGAAACCATCGCTGCGGTGACCGCACGCGGAGATCTATTCACCCTACATCTTAACGACAAAGGAGATCCAAGCCAGTCTGCCGCATCCACTACCAATCCGGTCAAGATAAAAAATGCCCTGACGCAACCGCAATGCATTTGGGATTCTCGCAAGGATGGTGTTGCTTCTGTCGGAGTTGGGGAACATGGTTCAGTCATCATTTGCACAGAATCAGGGGCTATTTGGAACCGAGTCAAGCGCACCAAAGGCAAACAGGCCGGGTTTACTGGGTCGAGCGGCACGAAACGCAAAGATGTCAAGTTTCAGCGAGTGCCTTACATTACCAATTGCGTAGCTGTCCGAAGCTCCATATTCGGGGCGTTTGCGGCTATCAGAAAGGACAGTAAAGTCATGGTCCAAGAGATTGAGATTGGTGAGAAGTCGCTCCGCGATGACATCGGCTCCCTTCTCTGTCTGAACGACTTCGAGGCCCCGCAACATCACAGCGAATCCAAAGGCACTCGGAAAGTATGGGAAGCGGCTATTGCTAGAGAGAAGCGTGATCCAGTCACCTACGAGATCCTTTGTTCAGACGACATTGAAGCAGACTTGCGGCGCTGGCTGGATCTGAACTGTTTTAAACACGATGATCTTAACATGGAAATCTGTTCCTCATCTCTGCCCGATATCAAGATACCAGTTCACAGTTGGGTTCTTGCTGGAAGGAGCCCTGTTTTGCGGCACGGGTTATCCCAGTTGCGCAATCGAGGCTCAAGTTTCAACACAGACTCTTTCAGCATCCAACGCTTGGGGGATAAGGCTTTGTTGACGCTTTTTGAAGTCGACATCTACACTGTCCTTAACGTCGTGGTCCATGCTTATCAGGACAAGTTCGTGCCAGTCTGGAAGTACACTCGCGAAGCGCCACCACATGCGTTCCGTTTCCGACATATCAGGACAGAGTTGATGAAGATCGCAACCAAGCTTGCTCTGCCAAAACTAGAAGCAGCAGTTCGCTTGCAAACAGGCGTGGAAGAGTCTCTTGATAGCGATTTCAAACAAGCGATTTCTGACCCTTCGTTCTTTGATGATGGTGATATCATTATTGAGCTAGATGGCGAGGATGTCATGGCACACAGTCAGTTACTGTGTCAGCGCTGCCCTTTCTTCGAAGGTTTATTTCATGGCCGCTCCCAAGGGCAGTGGCTCGCTGGACGTCGTGATGGCATGGATTTGGCAGAGAGAATCAGGGTTGACCTCAACCATATTGATCCTGAAACCTTCCACTATGTTATGTCCTTCATCTATGCAGATGTCGGGCAGGAGCTCTTCGATGACGTCTCATTATCTAACCTAGATGAGCTATCAGAGCTAGTGTTGGACGTCATGAGTGTTGCGAACGAACTGATGCTTGACCGGTTGTCTCAAGTCTGCCAGGGCCTTATTGGCAAGTTTGTGACGACAAGAAACATTTCAAACTTGCTCAATGAGATTAGCCCATGTTCCGTCACAGAATTCAAGGACACTGGACTCGAATACATCTGCCTCCAACTCGAATCAATGCTCGAAAATCACCTGCTGGATGATTTGGACGAGGATCTTCTCTTTGAGCTTGACGAAGTGGTGCGAGACAATCAACTTGCGCGGTTCCCCTTTGTACGGAGTGGAAGGGCGGAGCTACTCCTCCATGAAACCAATCCCGAATTGGCTGCTGACATTGATGAAGAGCGCCAGATCAGGATAAAAGAGATGGCTTACAAGACGATCCAGAGAGACGACGAAAAGAAGCTCTCAACGTCGTTCAAGATGCGAATGGGAAGCCTGGACGAAGGCAGTCCTTTGCAGACCCCAGATACAACTCGTCGCAAGACAAGAGGTGGACATAACGAACCTTTTAGTCCCAGCTTACGGCCTAAACAGTCGCAGGCAGACATGATTTTCGATATGGAAGATGAGGACAGCTCTTTATCCACCAAACCGCGATCACCAACAAACGAAGCTGCCAATCTTCGCTCGCCCGTGGATACAGATGACATGCCCCGGCTTCCCAAAGCGTGGCGGGATCCAAAGGGCAAGGAGCCTGCAGGCTCTGCACATAGTCTAAATTCCCTTGCTTTTTCTTTGTCTCCAGAGTCACAACCGTCTGAACTGAGTGGTCAGAAGACTCCTGGTGGCTTATCTTCAAGGCATGGTGTACCTTGGGCGTCTTCCAAACTAGCCACGTCAAAGTTGGACTTGAAAGATATCATGTCCGAGGCGTCATCTACGTCGGCCTTGACTGCCGGCTTACAGGCTCAGACGACGAAAGACGCAGCTGCTAACAAACCTCAGACTAAGATATCCCAAAAGGAACGGAAAAAGCAGCTTCAAGCGCAGGCAGCGGCAGAGGCAGAGGCCAAGAATGAGTCGGCGAACCACGTGCCTTGGGAAATAGTCCAGGCAGGGGCGCGGCCGGCACCTTGGAAGGCAGCCAGTCCAGGGCCCAAGACGTCATTAAAAGAAGCCATGTCTGCAGAATCAAACATACCTGGAGGGGTATCTGCCAGTGCAAAACCTCTTGTCGCTTCTGAGACGAAATCAAAATCTGCGACACGGCGCACCGCGTCACCCGACACAAGATTTCCGGGACAGGGTCGAACTAACAGCTCCCCCGCAATCGTTGCAGGACCCTCGACAGAGCAGCCTAAGAAACCGTTGGTTCCACACTCCAAGTCGTACATCACACCAGCACCAAAGGCGGAACCAACGCTCGGGTTCAGCATGGAGGATATCATTGGCCAGCAGAAGCGCGAGCAGGAGGCCGTCAAGGAGGCGGTTGCGAAGCGGTCACTACAAGAGATTCAGCAGGAACAGGCGTTTCAAGAATGGTGGGACCAGGAGAGCCGAAGAACACAAGAGGAAGAGGCTCGACGAAAACAGAAGGATGGTCGAGATAAAGACAATAAGGGGGCGAAACGTGGTCGACGAGGACGAGGTGGTAAGGCCAAAGGCACCGGTGAAGCGGTCGCGGAGAGCGGCCAAAGCGGCGGCACGAGCGGAGGCCGGGGTGGAGGAGTCACCGGTCCAAGCGCTAACAACCGGGGATCCGGAAGCGGGCGAGGTGGAGGCGGAGCTGGCGGTGGCCGAGGCAGAGGAGGTAAGGGACGTGGCAACAAGGCTCAGGCTACTTGATATTGCAATGAAAGTGTTGGTTTTGAGGTGCATAGAACTCAAAGGGACCTTGAACAGCACCGAGGCTTGCTTGGTAGCTGCATAGTCTGTCTGTGGCTTTGTTTCATTGTATCTATTAACTCGGTCTTGGCTATAATGGCCAAGCGTGATGTATATACGACCATCTCCAATTTGATTCAGTTCAGTGGCTACGTTGACAAAGTTGCGGCAAGCTCACATCCAGTTTTAATACCTTAAGTAAAACTGAATATTGTACAAAACTCAAGCTGAAATCTTAAACCCCAAGAACTGCAATATCGACCTATTTTCTTATGTTGTCTTTTATACTTGTGCTTGTCACCATCATTGTGGTGTTGGCAACTCTTGGACTATGGACCAACCCATATGCAAAAAGGAGTCTGGTCTTTGCAAGTCAGGGCCTAGTTTTTGCATGGGTATTCTTTTATCACCGTTATTATGGTACTATTTACGAAGACTTTGTCTAGGTGCTGGTACTACGATTTAATCTACCGCACCCATTTTCATCCCAGCAGGCAAACTTGATTTATATTTCCTCTCGGGTCAGGACAGACGGCATAATTTGTTGAGCCTCGGCAAATACACTATGTGTAATAATTACGGACTGGTTTATTAGTTGGCTCCCATCAGGGTGATGTTTCTCAAACATTATGGCTCTCAAGGTGTCCATACACGGCTTGTATGCAGGATGCTATAAAATACTCTTGTATCAACCTTGTAAGTGATCTTGCAGGGGACAGAAACACGAACATGACTTTCTATGGAGTCTCATAGATAAACATCTCTACTATCTTATCCTCTAATGGACTAGTAGAAAGACAATACCCCAAGTTCATAAGTATTGTGCTACCTTTCATGCTATTTCTTCTTAATTTCATATCTTTAGGTAGGTATTCTAATCTGTAAGGTCAACCCTGTTCTTTCTGTCCTCCACTTGATGCATCTTAGACTAACAAGGCACAAAGAGTCTTCCCCGTTCCGGATCTACAAAGCTAGACTAGATAGAGAAGCTATGAGAAACGCACGCAAGAGGCAGAAGCTGCATGATAACGAGGTGCGTCGTAGCCAAGCAGGCAGCTCAGCTTATCTCCAAGTTGGGGCGCTTGAGATAAGCAAAGTGGTGATGGAAGAGGGGAATGTCATGAGTCAATATGGATGGATGGAACCGTGACTCTTTCGAATGTGACAACCATCATGGGCAAGCGAGAAGAAGATTTTATGGTATTTATTGTCATAAGTTATAATCAATAAGCCAATAAAAGCACATCGGCCATACATTAGATTGCGTGATAGGAAAGCAAAAGGACAAGGACGAGAACCTCTGTGGAGATACATGCATAGACCCCGGGCACCCTAGTGGAGGACTATTATGTAGGCGCTTGCTGCCCCAGAGCATCGTGGCATCCACTGAAACGCACTGACCAAAGTCCCCCTGTTGGCTGGCGGTGATCCGAGCCCAGCGGGACCCCTTCCATTCGTTTGCCGGGAGTTTTAGTTGTAGTGATATCTACCTACCTACCTAAGTACCTATCTTATCTTGCTTGTCTTGATAGATCTGTTGATTGTTTGTTGGTCACAAGACAATCTACTGATTTGATTCTTGATCATTCATCTAAAGCTCTATTATATGATCATCTTATTATCGACTTGACTAGAATAGTCTTGCCTTGGCTCAACCAGGCGCATATGAGCCTGTGACGTGCGGCTCTAGCCCATGACGACACCCCCGTCCATCCAATCCACTCCTAGTCGCTAGGTCATCACGAGGCCCCTTGGCTCTTGAGACGTCGTGACCTCTGTCTACCATTATCCAGTCTATCGTCTCAGCTCAGACAAACAAACCAACCTCTTTTCCCTTCATCTTGATTCATTTGCTTGCTTCATCCGCATCCGTATCCGTAACGGGGCTTCTGCAGCAACCCCTCAACAACTTGTCGTTACGAGCAGTGGATAGATGCACAAAACAAACTTGGGTAGCCTTGCTTTACCTCTAGGCACCTAGGCTTTCTTGTTAGTGCGTGCTACTGTTACTGTACAGTGTTAGACCCTCTTCTCTCACCCAGACATCCTATTACATCGACAACACGACCCTGGGAGCTGCGTCTGCCTGGCCTTCACCCTGATCTGTGCTGTCCTGTCCTATCCTGTGCCGTGCCTGCATCTCACCGACATCGAGTCAACGATCAAAGCTCCGAGCTTGTTTGCCGTCTTTTTACACTTTGATACAACCTCCGCTTCTCCCCCGATCTCGCTCCAAAGAACCATCGAATCCCAGTTCATCATCGAATTCCTCTCTTATCGACATCCACTGCTCTGGAGACATGAACCATGGATGAGCAGGTCTCCTGGCCGATCAAGATCCCTATACGTTCGTGATCAACCTATCTAGCAGTCAACTCCCACTTCGTCTTCCACGCGCACGATATACTATGCACCAGCAACCCCGTGGCCCAGCCCGGGTGTCATCCCCAGGCGCGACGCCTCAGCCGAATATACCATCTCGATCCAATAGTACCCGCGAAGCTGTCTTGGGCTCCAGACCTCGAGCCGGCTCGACCATTTCTGGCAGAGATGCCCCGAGTTCGCCAACTCTCGAGAATTTCCCAACACCGACACCGCCTGCCGACTCCGTCAAGAAGCTCGACCAGATAATACAGGTATGGATAATATTCTCGAGGCATGCGCTGAGCTATCATGTCGCTGATACTTCATCTCTAGAACTTCTATGCCAAGACTGCCGTAGTAGTCCTCGACTCTCGTATCAAGTCCAAGCCCGCGCGAGGGGCTAATGGCGCGCGGAAATCCAATAAATGGGTAGGTTTGTTGGCTGTTTATACACGCATCCAGTGGCTGATTATTGAGTAGTTCCAAATCGAGACGGATGAGATTGACGACTTTAGAGATGAACTCAAGATCTGGAGGAATTGCGGTATCCTCGATAACCGCCCACCTCCAATGGTTATCGAGGTCTACTTGGACACATCTCGATTAAAGGAGAGCCAAAGTCTTGTTATTGTTGATGAAAACGGCAAGAGATGGGATGTGATGGAACAGCTGAACTCATCAGGTTCCTCCAGTGACAGCTCATCCGGCGCATCACGAAGGAACAACGAGGTCATCATAGAGAGGTGGCGAGTTGAGCTTAAGTACGCAGGCGTGACACCCGCCGACTTTGGCCCGATTCTACCCACCATTTACAAAAAGGCCATTGTTTTCTTCCGATCTCTATTCACAACCACCCGCCTGCTTCCGGCGTGGAAGTTTGCTAGTCAGGGACCAGCTAAGAACTCCCATCCAGCCCTCATCCCACGATGCAGGATACGTTTGTCTCAGTCTGATCGACCGCGTTACGATCAACTGCGTCTTCCCATTGATGGTAGACCAGACCCCGTGACGGAGTACATGTTTGGCGATCTGGAAGTGCCTGTTGGACGGCTAAGCACTGTTGTCACGTATCGCAACGATTGCAACTTCCGCGTGGATGACTCTGAGGCCCTGCTCAGTTCTCGCTTCATGGGTGTGGACGAGAACTTCTTTAGGCCCTCCCTTCCCCAGCAAAATGACAAACCGCGGACACCCATGGCCGAGGTGGGATCGCTACGTGACAATCGACAGCGTCCAAACTTGAGTGATATGCAGCAGGCTTATGGAAGTCTATCGACGTTTCACGGGAACGTCCCAGTCGGAACCAGCCCGATTTCTGCTTTAAGATCGGTGCGGCCACCGGGTTCTGATACAAGCTCACCTCCTGGATCCCTACCGCTGCAAAACGAACAGGACGGCCCAAGCTCTCTACCAGTCCGCCAGAGTACAGCACGACCTGCTTTACGAACGACTGAGGGCTCAAACAGGCGACCCTCGGTATCCTTCCAGCCCTTCAAGGCGGGCTCACTATCGGCCTCTCCTGTTCCCCGCCAGATCGACCCTGAGCCGGCTTCTCCACAGTCATTGACGCGCCCAGGCGTCCCATCACTCCGGCAGGCAGGAAACCGCACATCTCTTACGGCTGGCATGCCGGCTTCTTTGCGAGGTGGCCCTCCTCCGCCTGCAGAAGCTGCTGTTTCCGGCTCTCCACGACCTGCATCAACTAGCCGCTATAGCAGCAGCTTTACACATCGCCGTGGTCGTCTGTCATTTGGCGGAGCTAGTAGGGCCGGGGATGACGAGCAGGGTAGTAGTGGAAGGCAGAGCCTGGCTTCCTCGGTAGCACAGCCAGGATCTGGGCTTCTTGCTGAGGTCGCGGGCACCAGTTCGGATTCGCTTCAGAACGAGGATGATAATATCTCCGAGTTCCTTAAAGCGCTCGACAGCAAGAAGACACTAAAGAGCTTTGAACCTTCTAAGAAAGGCGAATCTGCCACAAACAGGACAGTGGCCCAACTCTCTCGCTTTCATATGATGAAGGACTCAAACAACGCTCTTACGGAGTCGATGACATCGTCCGTGCAGATGCAGCGGTCATCAAGCTCGTCAAGTCGGCAATTGACGAGCGTGCCGGGGATGACAGCACCAGCATCTATGTCTGCGTCGTCGTCCCCTGGTAAGCCGCTCTCGCCTCATACACCCCATACACCAGCAATCCCTTCACGACTCAGTGAAAACTCAATTATTGACTACACTGGTCAAGGACGAATCACTTCACGTCAAGGGCGTGCACCTGAAAGCGCTCAGCCAGGGACTATTAGGGAGAACACGATCACCCAAGACGGCACAACGGCTATCGATATCCCCTTGTCACCACGGCTTGCAACATACCAGCGACGGGCGAGCTCCGTGGCACTGCACAATCGGTCAATGGTGGATGACGATGACACGGACCTGGCTTTTGCGCACCGGAGTATCAGTCTGGGTGCCGATGATAGAGAGCCGCCTACGTTGAGCATCTTGTTGGGTAGGCAGATGCAGCTAGAGGAAGAGTCGACGCAAAGGGAGTCAGACGCACTCCAGCCAGCTGCTGAAATTGAGAGTGCTGACGCACCGGGAATGATTCAGCGAGGACTGTCGGAAGACAACCCTCCAGAGGGGTTGATGCCGGCAGTAACGTCTAGCTCACCCTTTGGCCGACGGCGATATATGGGCATGGCTTCACACAAACAGACCCCACCACAGTCATCACGTGGAAGCTTCAACGGATCTATCAACAGGCCGACCCGGGGTGACGATGACTCGGTTAGCGAGGAGCCGTTGGTTTTTGATCTTTCAGAAATGGATCCGCAGGGTCGACGAAGCATTGAAGAGGCACGCAGTGGCGTGCATGGAGCGCCTAGCATTGGATCTGACAGAGGGGGATATGAGAGCCGAAGTGCTTCGAGACGAGGTTGGTAAAAGAACAGCTATCAGCTATGCATTCCATGCGCACTTTGGATCATTTACATGACAGCTACATCGATTTAGCAGCGTGGGAAACAGGATGGATATCTTCGGGCTCCATTTAGAACCACGTTCTTTGTTTCAAAGGCAGTGGAGTTGCCGGCAGGATGGCGTATGGGTTTGTTTATGTGTTAGATTGTTATGGATGAAGTGAGCGGCGTATAAGGACTTGTATACATTATTCATAGCAGATAGTGGAGATGAGCTCCGGCTACATCAGTAAGCGAAATAGCGAAGTATTTGCGCACAAGCGGAAAGGCTATGTACCAACGCAACCTATACTCAGCCTTCGCTCTTCGATTGACTTTTTGATTGAACATGTTTCGTCTTTCGCGTTTCATCACAACATCCTTGCTGCTATTAGTCTCGATTCGTGTACGCCACACCAAGGACGTCGTCACCAACTATGGGACGCGCAACTGAAACGTAAAATATGTAAAAGACCGCGCAAGTATGAAAATTTGCTTATAGAGGTTGTCAAGTCTGTATAGCCTACCTTTAAATCTTCTACGAGCATTGCAAGCAAAATAGTCTTAGCTGTCATATAGATGTACTTAGTCATATAGAATCAACTCTGATGTGATGCAGCGCAGCTTGATACCTCATAGAGGCTGCCCAGCGGCTGTGCACGTGTGGCGTAGTGTGGTGTGGCGTACGCGTGGCTTCTAGCCACATGGACCGGGGAAGCTTGAGCCAGAAAAGGACCATCCAAGCTCAGCCCCGCTGCCTTGATGACGAACAGGAAGGAAGCAACCTGGAAGGGAAGCCTGTTTAATAAACATCCACGGGTATCCTACAGTACAAACTTTACTTTACCCTACCTTACCTCTAGTAGTTTACCTACCTATCTTTGATCCTCCGCCTCTACTAAGAGGTCTACGTACGACGCTTCACGTTGTCGAAAGAGTAATTCCCTTTTACTAAAACGGTCCGTGTGACGTACTTCGCCTTGTCTTTGCCTGTGGAGAGTGCGACAGCCGACGACGTAACCCAGGGTCTTGGTCCTAGACCTCTTCATCTCGCATACATTATCACGAACCGACTTCTCCACCAACAACAGCGTGTCTCTTATTCATACCATACGGTCGCTATCTATCCGCCTAAGTTACCCAAGGCTTTTAGCCAACGAATACCTCTCGCGACTCTCTCGAGTTAACGACCTCCTCACGCCGCTCGTCAATAGCTTGATACCCAAACCCCAACATGTTTCGAGCCTCAGCAGCAGGCCCGTATGATGATGTCGTCAGTATGTTATAAACATTCTGCCCTCTACTACCTCGGGCGAGTTGCGCTCAACACTCGCCTCGGTATGTCCAACTCGTGCGACTAACCTCATTGCAGCCAAGGCGACCGACGAGAACCTTACCTCTGAGGACTGGGGCGCCATCATCGAGGTCTGCGACAAAGTAGGCAACGATCCAAATGGCCCCAAAGAGGCTGTTCAGAGTATCATCAGGCGTCTTGCGCATCGAAACGCCAATGTCCAGCTTTACACTCTTGAGGTATGCTCCTCTTTACAATCATCATCTTATACTTCACCTGCTAATCATGAACTAGCTTGCGCATGCACTGGCTCAAAACTGCGGCAAGAACATGCACCGTGAACTATCTAGCCGTGCATTTACAGACGCCCTCCTCCGTCTCACCAACGACCGCAACACCCACACACAAGTCAAGTCTAAGATTATCGAGCACATGAAGAGTTGGTCCGACATGTTCAGCGGCGACCCAGAGCTGGGTATTATGAGCGACGCCTACAACCGCGCCACACGAAGCAACCCGAACCTCCAGCCTCCCAGTGCTCCCCAAAAGCAGGGTCTTACCGATGTCGATCGCCAGAAAGAGGAGGATGAACTGCAGATGGCGCTCAAGCTGAGTCTACAGGAGGAGGAGCGCAAAAAGACTGCTGCTGCTAGCCCAGGTGCGCAAGCTGGCCCCAGTAGCCAAGAAGAGAGTCCTGCTCCTCCGGCACCTGCTGGTACCACGGCGGCCACAGTCAGCCGGGTGCGCGCCCTATTCGACTTTGTTCCTTCTGAACCTGGCGAGCTCGAATTCAAGAAGGGCGACGTGATTGCTGTCCTCGAAAGCGTGTACAAGGATTGGTGGCGAGGTTCTCTTAGAGGCAAGACAGGCATCTTTCCGCTCAACTATGTTGAGAAACTTGCTGATCCCACACCGGATGAGCTGCAGCGCGAGGCTCAGATGGAGGCTGAGGTGTTTGCTGAGATCAAGAACGTTGAGAAGCTTCTCACACTATTGAGTACTTCCAACACAGCACCTAGGGAGGAGGATAGCGAGGAGATTTCGGTGAGTTTAACCGCATATACTAGGTGGCCTGCGTGTATAGAGTGCTAATGGGTTTTACAGAAACTATACCACCAGACGCTTGCCATTCGGCCGAAGCTAATCAAGTTGATTGAGAAATACTCTCAGAAGAAGGGTAAGTGCTGAATACTGCTGGGCATCGGATATGTTACTCACACTTCACTAGATGACTTCACGCAGCTGAACGAAAAGTTCATCAAGGCTCGACGGGACTATGAAGGCCTGCTGGAGTCTTCCATGGCCCACCCTCCCCAGCACTACCTGCAATACGCAATGCGACCAGGCCCCGGCCAAGGCTATCCTCAAGCTGGTGGATATGCTTCTCAAGGAGCGCCTCCCGTTGACCCGTCGCGATATTATACCCCTGGCCCTGGAGGTTCGTTATCCTTCAAGGAAGAAACCTAGGTAGCCCATACTGACCTTCTTTAGAGCAACCTCCTTACCAAGCCTCGTCCCCTCCTCCTAACTTTCAAAACCAACAGCCGGGCCAACCAGCTCCCTTTTATGTAGCAGGAGCTGAAGTACCTGCTGGCTCGCAACCTTACCCTCCTAGAAATGAGTCTCCCGCCGACGGTAAACAGCCTGCTCCTATCAACACCTCGACGCCTGGCCAAAATTTCAACCCATATTCCCAGCCCCAGAGCAACAACCCGTATGCGCAAGGACCTATGGGAGGACGACCAGGTAGTACATATGGAGCTCAAGAGTTAGCCACGTCTGTTTACGATTCACCTATTGCGACCAACAACCCCCAACAACCGACTTCGGCAGCTACATTTTCAAGCTCGGTGTACTCTCCTGAGGAGCCAAGCAATGAGAACGCTACGGCGCCTCCTAGCCACTACACCACCCAGCAGCAGCATCAGCCTCATCAATATCAGAGCTATAACCCCCAGGCTCCTCCTGCTCCTACAGGCCCGGCCCCACCTCCACCTCAGAGCGTTATGACACCTCCACCTCTACAGCCTGGAAATGCCGGCGGGTATGATGCCCGTCATGGTCTGCCCAGCCATAGCGCAGCTGGTGGGCAGCCTCAGTACAAGCCTTATGTCCCGCCCGGGGATGGCCCTTCTGCGCCAGCACCAGACAGCTACTACCAGAGTGGTGGTGTTTACTAGTGGTCTTGGTAGTATGAGGGAACCCGAGTGTCGCTATAGCAGCTATCAATACAAACCTTATACTTTCATGAATTCGAAAGGGATTTTTGGTCACTTTGCTGGTTAATATTTGTCTGTATGTTGCCATTTCGAGTTATCTATATAGCATGTACTGCATGCACTCTTCCTTTGGGTGGGTAATATTCCATGTTATATATCTGGGCTATCGCTTTGTTGCTCTACGACGCCGGGGGAATCTAAGGACAGTTTAAGATAGATGGCATGCTGGTGAAAGAGAGAATCTTTAATTCAAACAAGTATCGCAACCAAAGCTTGTTATTGGCCACCCTGAACCAACCAGGTATAGCTTTACAGTTAGCAATTTTGTCTATATTTATTATTCTCTGTAGGAAACGATTTAATGAGGTCAATATCGTCTCTCTAAGAATGTCTTGGCACTGTAACCTATGCACCAGTCATGATGCTGTTTCGTTTCATATCCTGAAACCTCCACCGTCGCGCCCCTGTAACAGCCCTTTTTTTCGCCGTCTCGAACCATTCCCTCGCCCCCATTTTCCCTCTCTTTTTTCCCTCCTCTTCTTCTTCTTCTCTTTGACTCTGAATGAAATAGATTAATTATTCCGCTGCTTTTCTTTTATTCCCAAAGCCACCCCTGTCGGCGACTTTTAATTTCCCATCTTGTGGTTTCAGCTGGTTCTGTAATTGCAAACGCCACTCTCTATTCTCACTATTGTCTTGTTGAGCATCACATCATCTTCACCGAACTGTCGCATCAAATATGAAGACTACCCTCTTTGTCACGCTTCTCTCTGCAGCTGCGTCCCTCGTCAGCGCTGGCATCGTCGTCACACCCGTCTTTATCAACCAGATTGTCGAGAAGCTTTCGGGTGATTGTCCCTATGGCGTAGTTACTCCCCAGGGCTGCGCGTACGTATTTGGTCTCTCTGGCTCACCGATTGTCACTGACTCTTGAACAGTCCTAAGCGCGACTAATGATTTGGTTTTGGTTTGATGGTTATTTGTGTTTGGGTTTGGCGTTGGAAATAGTAAGGCCCAAGTCTAGGGACTTGTTCAATTTGATCATATCATTCTCTGAAGCATAGCGAAGTGATCTGTCTTATATCTTGTAGCTTTTTCTCTAGTAAGTAACGTATAAACAAGTGAATTTATAACAAAATACCGTGACACTACGTCAATGTGAGTTCCATTAGAACGTATATGGCTCCAGTAGTGGTCCTCAAGCATCCAAGCAAAGTCATCGCCGAGAGCCTTCGGTCAACATACTCGACGGTACCATCGGCCATGGCAATCTTTTCATCATTAATAGGCATTTGTATCGAACAAGTGCTGTCCATGTCATCCCACTATTCTTGGGCCTTAATCATACCGTAGGCCCATCATGGTGGAGGTCATATCAATATCGCATCATTCATTGAAAAGGAGGATCTCTTACAATAAGACCAGGTTAACGCTTACAGATGTTTCGAGTTTTCAGTTTTTTCCTTTTGCCTCGGACTTGAATAAAGTGCAGTGGTAGCTTCACGAGCTGAAAGGTGTTTATAGAGCGAGTCCTGGCTCGCTCGTGTAACTTGGGGCAAGCGCTAAACGACGAACCTTTTGACAGTAGTAACTACCTATGTTTGTTTTTAAATTAGTGGCAAACTGTTGCACCAGTCAATGTTGAGCCTCTACAGTTCCTGAAAGTGACTAGCTCGTTACTCTCCTGGTCTAAGTCTGCGTTTAGACCAGTCTAGTGGTTGTATTCTGGTGAGAGGTGTTTGAAGTATTGACCCATCAGCCGTACGTGGACCTTCCTCGCCTTGGTGAGTTCTGTTAAATACCTACAGGTGACCTTGCCTTGGTCTTCGTGGCATCATTGCAATGCTAACGTCGAGAACTCTAGCTTAATAAGCTCAAGACTGAGCGGTTGAGGCGGTAAGCCGCTGTTTGAAATCAAGTTATGGAGGACTAGTTCTACAAAGCATATGTTCTTATGGCCTTGTGCTTACAATCGGTTGTTGTAGATTTGCATCATCATTCAACCCATCCCATGCCAAGGCTGCCTCCTGCAATCACCGAACTTGTTCTCTTAGATCCAATCATCATTTGAGATGTGACTACTTACCCTGATGATGGTCTCATCATGGTTTGAGTTGAGTCACTGTCCTCACCCCGTTTCAAATCACGAGTCTGTGACAATATAGGGGCTTGATCAACACCACTTGGCTTAACCACGATGGATACTGGGGGGGATGAATTACCAAAGCCAGAACAATACAGTCAGAGTTCAACGAAAATCAAGACAGTCTAATCACAGTAACTCTCATTCAAATACTATAACAACTCTCGACGTACATTCACCTCCAAGATCCGATTTCCACCACAATTACCTATTGGCCATAGGCATGTGTAACATAAACCATTCTAACTAAGCAGATGCCTCAACTCCATCCCAATTATTCTCTTCGGTCGAAGGTGTAGTGTTTTCGACCCAGTAACCACCATCACCGTTGGTACCCATATCGAAGACCGCCAGGGCCACGATCCGGGTAGAATGGCTCTGCTTGTACCTCTTTGACACCTATTATTTTCTTTATTCCTTTGTAGATGTCTGATTAGTAGAGCCATCACCCGCTGAATCGACGGAGAGTGCGCCAAAGCCTCCCTGGCCACCGCCAAAGCCACCGAAACCACCTCCTGGGGCACCACCGGGAGCGGGGGGAGCGGGAGGAGCGGGAGCACCACCGGGAGCGCCTCCAAAGCCACCACCAGGTGTGTTACCTTGACCACCGTTCTGGCCCTGGTTTTGATCTTGGTTTTGGTCTTGGTTCTGGTCTTGGTTCTGGTCAGCGGCCTGGTCACCACCTTGGTCTCCTTGATTCTGATCACCAGCCTGATCTCCAGCCTGATCTCCAGCTTGATCACCAGCCTGATCGCCTTGATTCTGGTCAGCTCCCTGATCACCACCTTGGTCTCCCTGATTTTGATCGCCGCCCTGATCTTGGTTTTGGTCGCCACCTTGGCCTCCTTGGTTCTGATCCTGGTTCTGATCCTGGTTCTGGTCACCACCTTGATCTCCTTGATTCTGGTCTTGATTCTGGTCACCTCCTTGGTCTTGACCTTGGTCGCCACCATTCTGGTCGCCTTGGTTATCGCCAGCATTGTTACCACCGCCACCGCCACCACCGCCTCCTCCGACAGTGATACGGATGCAGTCATCCTGGGCTCCTCGCTGAGCAACAGGCATAATGACAGGCTGGTGGTTGGCTGCGGATGACATGGAGCAGATGCGGTAGTTACCAGCAGGTAAGCCACCCTCAACGTTGGCGGTCAGAAGACCTTGGCCGTTGCCCGCATCGTTGACGCCCTTGAAGAAGGCGAACTGCTCGGGGTCCAAGGGCGTAGTAGGGTTCTGAGAGTTACCGGTATCTTGAACGGTGATATGAGTGTGACCAATGATGTTACCAGCGCCATCGAGGTCTTGCGGGGCCGAATAGTAGGTGGACGTTGCGTTGGTAAAGGTACCAGGGGCGAAGTTTATGAGTTGTATTGAGATGTCAAAGTCTTGTTCGGCTTCGATATCGTCACCGTTTTGAGGTGATGTAAAAACAGAGGAAACCATTCTGTTGGCTGCGGGGATTTTACCCATGGCTGCAATAATTAGTCAAATGCCAAAGGTGGGAAGGTTCTGTTGGTAACTTACGAATACCGTTACATGAACCATCTCGGTTTTGCTCTCCGTTGGTCAGGGTTTCGCCCGAACAGAAGTTGATAAAGTTGGCATCGTCGCTGATCTAAGTTAGTTGCCTTTCTTTCGAGTATGTAAAGTTGGGCCTTACGTTGCAGAGGCTGCTTGACCGTCCTCGCCAGGGTTGTTGCCATCTTGCTGGGAACCAGTTTGAATAGCATTGTCCTCCAGAGTCGTGCCGCCGCCGCCTCCTCCTCCTCCGTTATTATCGTTGTTGTTGCCCTGGTCACCGCCTTGGTCACCACCTTGATCGCCGCCGTTGTTGCCGCCATTATTACCTCCATTGTTGCCGCCGTTGTTTCCTCCAAAGCCGCCGCCGCCGAAGCCACCGCCGCCGAATTGTCGTCGTTGGACTGCACGAGCCAGGGGGTGCCTTCGTTGAACAGCGGCAGCTTCTGTGATAGCAGACATGCCCAAGAGAGCAACGATTACACCTTTGACCTGCATCTTGGATGGTTCTGTATCGGTCTCGCCAAGACAAAAGTAAGAAAGAGCCGGAGTATGTGTGGATAGATAATATCGTCTAATGATTTTCCAATGGTACCAGACCGCTTGGAAAATGAAGAAAAGAATGGTCACAGACACAGAAAAGTCAAACTTGGTCTCAAAGGAGCGAATGAAAGAAGGAGACACTACCAGAGCTGAATAGAAAGAAAGAAGTAGGTTTGAAATGAGAACGGTGGGAAGAGGGTTTAAAGCATTGGTGAAAACTGGAGAGGCTTTTCGGAGAGCGTGATGCCGAGAAATAGACCTGCCATTATGGCCATCCCAGACAATTCAACGTCTCGGACTATGCACATCAGACCGGATGGCATCTCGGCGGTCGAGGGGTCACGACTCCATGACCGGGGGGGCTGGGGTTTGAAGTGAGGAATATAGTAATAGTACGAAAAAGTGTTTGTCGTTTTCACTAAACGAAAGGCCCAGTCTGGAGGCGGCCAGGGGAGACAGCGATCAAACTCGAGTAGAAACACCAGAATCGAGCATCGTGGAACACAGAAGCAGCACTAGCTGTGTGTCTGTGTCTGAGGGAAGCGAATTCGAGACAGCGGCAAAGTAGCAGTCAAGATGACGGTTCTCAGGTGATGTAACAAGAAGCGTTGGAGAATGTTAGTCAATTGCGAGTAAGCAGAGCGTATTGGCTAGCGCTTGGCTAATCTTGGCGGGCGGTCATAATTCCGAGGACCTGAAAGTTGTTGTGTAGGAGTCAAGATCTTGAGGTTGAGATGCGGCTGCGTGCGTCTCAGCTCCTTCTATGCAACCCCCCAGCCGTTGGACAGTAACCAATCAGATTCCTTGCCGAGCTGTACCTGCAGCGGCTGCTACTTGTGGAGGGGGTAGCTCCAGGCATAGGGCGTTTCGGGCGCTAAGCTTCTGAGACGATACTATGAAAGCCTCAGTGTTAGAGAGTGTCGACTCTGTGACTGGGTTGACCGGAGTAACTCTTAAATCCGAATAAGCGATCTATGAATAGTTGATGCCTCTTGACAGCATGTACACAGCCGCCGATGTTGCCAACTCATTCTCAGTGTCTAACCGACAAGTGTCAAGGGTGGGAATGTCTATGCGCATAACAACATGGTTGACTATATCACAAAACATTCTGTTCTTAGTCAACTCAACAGCAGATCTGAAAATCACCAGAAGCGTTCATCTTCTTCTTAGATACAACCCGATGGTAAAAGCCAACTATACCTGTTAAAAATCATGTAGAACCAACATCTTCTCGATAAAACCGGTTCTCAATGGTTGACAATCCAAACGTGTTGCAGTTGCGTCGCAGACAAGTCTGGCATGGATATAGGTACCCTACATTAACACACAGCAACCATGAGGCAAGGTAGCACTCGGTCCTTCCATTACCACAGGTCAATTAAACCTGAAATGTTATAGATCATTGATTTATGTAAGCCCGTAAATTTAGTAATACCAGATTGTCTCATGACTCGAGTGTCTCACTGACGTGTTTATCTTTACAAAATTCGCTAACTTTATCTTTAGCTTCTGCATAACGCAGGGGATGGCTGGGGCTCTTTCGTCTCAGGCTTGATGTGACATTGGACGAACCCCAGCAGAGAAATGATTAAATAGGCAATTTATCTTGTCATGGATTGTTGGCAGACGTTTGAGAAAAATCCTTCGTCGGTCGAGTGTTAATTCAAGGTGCTTAATACATTTCCAAGATCATAAACAAGACATGCTAGCTGTCGTACCAATCTATATGCAATACAAATTATAGCTCCTCAGACATCTGATTCTCAACTTCCTTGTAAGCCTCTACGATCTTATCCAACCAGGCAGCCATCCTGTAGCCAGCCTTGGCGACCTGCTCCTCAATGACCGGGGCAGCTTTGTCAAAGTACTCGCCTCCCAGCTCCTGGCCAACGATGGCATCGGCGCCTTCAGGCAAAACTGTAAATCCATGTTAGATATTAAATCAAAATTATTGTCGGGGTATCCGACTTACCATGACTGCACACAAGGGCATTGGCCTCTCGGGACCAAGCCAACGCAGTGCTGATGGAGTCGCCAAAGTTCAGGTCCTTCAACCAAGCATCCTTATCCTCTGCAAATTTGCCATCAGTAATCTCAACCGCGAGCTGGTTCGCCCACTTTTGGGCAAGCTCGAAGGGACTGCCGTGCAGGCCGCCCAGAAGCTTCTCGGCGATGGAGCTGTCCCACACGTGGTGAAGGTTAAACCCGCGACCATCAAACTTGACCAGAATGCCGTTGCCTCCCTTCTCGACATCCTCGTTGTGAAGAGGCTGGTGGAGATCACCGATAAAGTGAATGACAAACTTGGCGGCTTGGTTGCGCTGCCAGAAGGGTAGCTCGGGTTGGAGCGACTGCTCAGTGTAGTTGCGAAGAGCGGTGATGACACAACCGTCGTCCTTGCAATCGCGCTGAAAGTCGACATCGCACTTGTTTGGCGGGCTATCGTGAGCGTCGATAAAGTGAAATGTCTTTGTGTACCGGCCCCAATTCGTGTAACGGATGGAGTCGGCCCATGTAGCTATCTTGGCGAGGTAGTCGTCCTCCTCATTGTAGAGGATGTACTTGAGGTGCGCCTCGGTCGTGTTGGCAACAAAATGGCTGGCAAGGTAAGCGGTGGTGATGTGGCCGAGACCTATAGGTTGTGAGTATGGATGAGATCTGAAAATAGGTGAGATTAAATGAACTTACTGCCCCAAGCAAGGGCTCTTGGGAGGCTGACAAGGCCGAGGGCCAATGCACCACTGGAGAGAAGCTTCATAACGAGAGAATAAGGGAGGATGAATACTAGAGTTTAAAGTTATGAGGAGACGTGACCTGGTACCAATGATGTCTTGCACAAAAATGAAGAAAACAAGAGTAAGATTCAAAAGTTTGAGATTAAAAGCTAGATGGAAGCGTGGATGAGATAAAGGAAGAGATGGAATTCAAATTGATCCAAGCGCGTCAAGCTACAGAGCTAAAGGTGAAGCCGGGCGGCTGGCTACTACTTAGGCTGCAGCATGATCGATAGCTGCTCATGAGCTGTCAGGGGTTCGAGAGCAGGGAGCTTATGGCGAATCATGAGGAGCATGTGCCGCTCCACGTGAAACATTGAATAAAGTGGCTCAAAGATGGCTGAAGTCAAGGCAGGAAAAGACGAAAAGGGGAATTTTGATGTAATTAACCTAGCCAGTTGAGGAGATGCTGAAAAGTTAGCTGCTAAATTGGATACGAGATTCATCATGGCTTTGAGCATGAGTGTTTATGGTCATGATACCTACTGTATCTAGGTAGGTACACACAATCAAGAGTCAGTAAATGGATCACTATCGGCTCCGTATCGGAGTGACTAGAACCGATAAGACCCTGCATTTCTCAAGGTCTCACGCGCCTTGAATCAAGTTCGTTCCCCGCCAGCAGGTCTCCATATTTAAGCTCACACGATCTTTAAGGTAGTGCGTCACAGTTCCACGATAAGCGCTGTATAACTGGCCAATACAAGCGAACCATTTACCAACGATAAGACTTGGAGCACCCCGACAACGGGGGTTGGTTTCTTATCTGCTCTGCTCGGGCCTTGATTGACCGTTAAGTTAGTTGAGAAGCTTTTCGTTCCGCCAAAGATCAACCTTTTTTTGTTTTATTCTCTTTCACGCAACGACAAATCTGGGCTTGAAGCTAAACTCAGAACCAGACACTAACATTGTTCCTTCCTTCGTTCTTTGGATCTAACTTACTTCCCGTTGCAGGATCACGATCGTCGCTGCCCTCGTGATACCCACCTTTGTCGCACCACCTTCTCTACTTAGGTAGCTACTACCTATAGTACCTACACTATCTAAATCTCTTCTTCTTTTTTCCTTTCTCTTTCTTGGTTCACCATCTTCAGCTTGTCTCCATTCCTCTCGGTTCAACAAGTACAACAACCTGCCATGCCGCTGCTGGCCTCAACCTCAATCGCCGCTGCGGCGCATGCGCTACCAGTCACATTAGCCCTGTCCGGAATCTTTGGTAGTATCAGCTTGACATCCTGGATATGCCTTCTTGTGCGTCTCCCCAATCGCCCGTTTCTGCATTACAGCCGCAGTCGCATGCGTATGCGCCTCGACACAGTTTGGCTGACCATTCTCTGCAGCTACCCCAATTGTTTGCCAACTACAAGGCCAAAAGTGCTGATGGCCTCAGCATGGCCTTTTTGGTCGTCTGGCTACTAGGCGACGTCACAAATCTCATCGGTTCGTGCTACCCAAATTACAGTGCCCTCCAGCGCGCATTCAGCCACGACGATCCCCCATTCCTACCCACCTACGACAATTCAAATTTGCCTCTGTTGTATGGAGAAAAATGGCATTCCTACGCCATATTCAATCGCCCTGTGGTTGAAAAATTTCTCGTCGGCTAGAGGTGGCTTGCGCCAACGCCAGCTTCCCAGTTTCGCTAACTTTGCTACTAGGAGCCTTGTTCACCCGCCTAGCTCCCACCGCCATCGCATTAGCCGGTTACTTTTGCATTGCCGATATTGTCCTTATTGGACAAGCCCTCTATTATAATACCCTCAATGCCCGTCGAGCGAGTCGCGACGAGGAACCGCGATCGACTGATGCCTCGGAAGAGTCACCTCTCCTAAGCCGACCCCGTAGGCGAAGCTCTTCTTATGGCCTCCCTGGGTCTCAGCGACGCCATGCGACACACACCGAGTCTTCGATGGACCCATTGAGGAAGATTGTGACCGGCGAAGATGATACTCCTGATAGCAAGCCTTGGGTTCACAACACTCTAAGCCTGCTTGCTGTCTATGTCATTGGATTTGCTGGCTGGTTTGTCTCGTACAAGGTTGGCGCCTGGGAGAGCGGTGATCCTGGTACTCCCGACTCGCCCGATGATGCCCAGACTCCAATTGAGCTTGCTGGACTTATTCTAGGATATGCCAGTGCGGTCCTTTACCTTTGGTGCGTTCTTCGTGTGGGAAACCTTGGTGCCCATACTAATATGCTGCTAGTGCTCGAATCCCCCAGATTATCAAGAATTACCAAGAAAAGTCTTGCGAAGGTAGATTTTGCCTCTTTGATAAGACAATTGATGAGACTAACATTATCCCCAGGCCTCGCATTGCTTTTCTTTATGCTCTCCATGAGCGGAAACCTCACATATGGTATCAGCCTGGTAGCCTACTCCCAAGACAAAAAGTATCTGCTTAATGCGCTTCCTTGGTTGCTTGGCTCCCTGGGTACGATTGTAGAGGATCTCATCATCTTTGTCCAGTTCCGAATTTATTCGAATGCTGAACGCGAAAGTGCCATTGAGCCTTAGATGGACGATACGACACGACACGACACTGATCACACTTACTTACAAAGAATGAAAGACATGAATTTGGTGGGTCTAATGTGCATGAAATGGCGTTGCATCCATACGTACGTATGGCATTGGGAGAATTAATTATATGGCTGGTGAAGCTTTAAGGGGCTACAAGGTTTTATCCTCAGGATAGAGGTGCACGAGATGATATTTGGATCGAATTTTTTTGCTTGTGTTTATCAATTTAGAAATTCAATTGGGATCTTCTGATGTCATTGGATCCATATACTCAAAATTGCAAACTCCCATCCTGTGATTAGTAGACCATAAGTCGGCCCATGAATCCATTCTCATACCATGGTGGGGTCCACTCAACTCCGATGACGGGACAGTTTTGGCGGGGTTATTGGCCCGGATAGCGCAGGCTCGCAAGTTTACAAGACTCGACTCATTCGCCTCAACACCAAAATTTAACTCTTGACATCTCCTGACTCATCTTGTTTGGACTTGTCTCTTTCAATTTTCAAGCTCAACATCTTTCTTCATATTCTATAACCATCATGGCTTCTCAATTCCCTACAAAGAAGTGCGGTATGTCTTTTCCAGCCCTGATTTACCCCTCCATCCGATCTAACAGCACAACTCTCACATTCATATTCTCTATATCTTCAACGATCACAAAGCTAATTAATTGCTCCCAACAGGTGTCCTCGGTGCCACTGGCTCTGTTGGCCAGCGCTTCATCCTCCTCCTCGCTCAGCACCCTTACCTCACCCTACACGCCATCGGCGCCTCATCTCGCTCCGCCGGCAAGAAGTACAAGGATGCTGTGCGATGGAAGCAGGCCGCGCCCATGGGCGACATTGCCGAAATGGTCGTGAGGGAGTGCAAGGCTGAGGAGTTCAAGGACTGCGATGTCGTCTTCAGCGGTCTTGACTCGGATGTCGCTGGCGATATCGGTATGTTCCCTCCCTTCTCTTCTTGACCAGTATACTGACCGCGAGTCCCCTCAGAGCTCGAGTTCATCAAGGCAGATATCCCCGTCTTCTCCAACGCAAAGAACTACCGTCGCGATCCCCTCGTTCCCCTCGTCGTCCCTACCGTTAACCTCCCCCATCTCGATCTCATCCCTCACCAGCGCTCCGTCCGCAACCTCAACAAGGGCTTCCTCGTCTGCAACTCCAACTGCGCCGTCATCGGCCTCGTTATTCCCTTCGCCGCTCTCCAGGCTGCCTTTGGTCCCATCTCTACCGTCTCCATCGTCACCCTCCAAGCCGTCTCAGGAGCCGGCTACCCAGGTGTCTCTAGCATGGATATTATCGACAACATCGTCCCCTTCATCTCTGGTGAGGAGGACAAGCTCGAGACCGAGGCCCGCAAGATTCTTGGCCGCATCGATGACTCTGGAACCGCTTTTGTCGAGCAGGACGGCCTCCGCGTCTCGGCCACATGCAACCGCGTTCCCGTTATGGACGGCCACACCGCCTGCGTCAGCTTGAGCTTCGAGCGCAAGCCCGCTCCCTCCGCCGAAGAGGTCCGCAAGGCCCTCCGGGAGTACAAGTCTGAGGCCCAGTCCCTCGGATGCCCCTCTGCCCCTGAGCCCGCCATCAAGGTCTTTGGCGACGACGAGCCCGACCGGCCTCAGCCCCGTCTCGACCGCGACCTCGGCCGTGGCTACACTGTGAGCGTTGGCCGTGTGCGCGAGGATGAGGCTGGCATCTTTGACATTAAGTTTACTGCTCTGAGCCACAACAGTGAGTTCTGTTTCTACCTGCTTGAACTTCAATCATATACTGACTGTTATAGCTGTTATTGGTGCCGCTGGTTCGTCGATATTGAATGCCGAAGCCGCTATCCTCAAGGGCTACATCTAAGCTATGAATATGAACCTGGGGTAGCTGCAAATATCGGGACTGAAATAAAAAAACAAAATAGACAAAAGTCTCTGTTCGGAGTTTAATATTTTTATAAAATACTTGGAAACACGCTTTCATGTGCTGAGGAGATATTGATGATGAAATCTGATTCAAACGTACTCGATTATTCAAGATCGTCTGCAAATCGCCGACCATGAGGGTATACCATATCTATTCCTGTCCCAGCGCAAGTGTTCTGACACTAATCATGCGCGACCCATTGACTATAACCAAATTCGGCATGAGGTCCTCTAAGCTCCAATATTCCATGCTGTGCTCTGTATCCCAGTGTGCCAGCTACCCATACGCCAACAATTACCAAGAACTCCAAACGTAAACAAACAAGAACACCATATCATAATGGCTTACCACCCGTATAAACAAGTAGGGAATCCGCAGCATCATCGGCTACGATCCTCTGGAGATGGCGACCTTACCCTACCGAGACCGCTAGAAAACATGCTGAGCCAACCGTCGTTTCGACTCCATCGTGAGGATCTCGGTTCAGTTGACATCAGGCCCTGCTCAAGATCAGACTCCCGCTCTTCGGAGCGTGATCCGGAACCCTCTGCAATAGTATCATCGTCGTCATCTTCGTCGTCACTTGCGTCGTCGCGATAGGGCTCATAATGCGGCTCGGAAGACGAGCCGTGAGCGAGAGATCGAACAACGTCGCCCTTGCAAATGGGACAAGTTCGTCGGCGTGTGGTTAGCCAAGGGGTACTGAAAATCATTAGTAATTGTGCGCGGTAAATCGATAGAAGATATAATACTCACATGCACTCGACGTGAAACTCATGGCCACATGGTAAGCTCATCACTTGACTCACGCCATCGACATACTCCTCAAGACAGACCACACACTCGACTTGGCGTCCCATATACTTCTTCCATTCGGCAGAGAACCCACCAGAGCCCTTCTCGCGCTCAGATCGAGCATTATTCCTCGTTGCAGTTGAAGGCGTGGGAATGGCATCGCTCGGTGACAATCGTGTCTCATCTTCAGGCATACCAGTCGTAGTCCTCGATCGGGGGCGTGGTCGCGCAGGAGAATCTTGCAGCAGAGGAGTGGTTGGTGTTGCGTCAGACGGCGAGGAAGCTCTCGGCGACAGAGTCGGGGATGGGGCGACAGTATGATAAGTCCGGACAGGTAGGCGCTCAACAACCGACTTGGGGGCTCTCCAGCGCCGTCGACGGATTCTAGCGCGAAGAATGAGAAGGGCGTATACGACAGTCAATGTAATCAGGGGGCTAATAACCAATACGAGAAGCGTATCAAAGAATGGGCTAGCATTACTCGTAGGGATGATAGTGACCCAAAGGCCTTCGTGTGCGTCATCATCCGCTTCATCGGGATCCTCGTGTCTCTCGTCGGGTTGGTCGGGGGCAAGGATTGGCGTGTTCTCTTCATCCTCTGCAAGGAACTGTACGATAATCTCCTCCTCATCGGTAGAATCCACGGCGTTTGTACGAGGGTGGTCAATTGACGTCTTCTGAAATGGGATAATGGGCTTGAGCTTTTTGGAACCACTTTCGAGGTTCCATTCGCCATAGTTATCTTCAGATAAAAGAGGGTTTCGGATACTCTTTGGCGCGTTTCTGACCACCTTGTTCTTTTTGGTGACGGATTTATTCGGGGATTTAGGAGCCGCTTTTCGTTTCCGGGATGAAGACTTCGTGGAACGACCTCTCGTCTGGGAATTACCAACAGATCGTTTGTTTTTAATTGATGGCGATGGGCTAGACCTGGTTGCTTTCTTCTTTGATCTGGGACCTCGTTGAACTCTAAGAACGGGGTTGCCTTGGTTGTCGAGGGTGTCTTCGATGAAGCTTCCAGGCTGTGTAAGCGCAGACAGCAGCTGCGCAGTGGTTCGAGCAGTGAAAACAGATGGGATCGTGACGTTATCGACTTCCGGACCGTGTGCAAACATTTGAATCAGAGGACCGCCTCTCTGATTATCGCCGACAATGACCGCAATAGCGCCTCTTCGCTGAGCCCACATAACCTTGTCGAGAAAACCGCAGCCGCCTCGCATTAAGAGTGCAACCTTACCCTCAATTTCGGTGTGATCGTCTGTCGTTGAAACATAGGTGGAGGTGGTGTGACCATTGCCAGCGTTGGGGATGATAACTCGGCCGCCTCGTTTTACACGTGAAGAAGAGGCCGCCCTAGAAGCTGGTACAGAGGGAACAGCAGTCCTTAAAGCCTTGTGCAGAGCAATAGCCTCAGCCTTTTCACTCCATCCTGGCGTGTCGCTGCAGCCCAGTTCGCCAGTGCCGTGTATAAGGGCGTCCTCAGCAAAACCACTACCCACCCACAGCTGACCACTTAGACCACGGGCGGCGAGTTTGGGGCCAAAGGCGGCTGGACGGGCGGCAAACGAAGTGCTGTTGTCGTCGGTTAAGCTGATAGCAGCATTTGGTGGAAACAGTGAAAAAGGCGTATTGTAGTACATGGAGCCCCAAACGGACTTTGTCGACTTTTGCCAATCATCATTTTTGGAGTGTGAGGACTGGTTGTCTGTCTTGGGCTTGGACCTGAAGTTACCGGCGGGGTAATCGGCGTAGGCAGAACGAAGCGAGGATGATATAGCGCGACAGAAGAGCAAGAGAGAAACGGCGATGAAAAGTATGAGAACAAAAACGCGCGGAGGACGCATTTTGAACGACGATGCAGAAACAACGACTCGCCAGAGTGTAAAAGGATAAAGAGAACAAGAGGAGGAGAAAAGAGGAGAAGGAAGAGGAGGAGGAGGATGGTAAAAGAGAGGTTGGTTGATTGGTGAGCTGAGGTGTGAGTGAGGTGACCTTGGGGTCAGTCGGAGATATAACAAGGACGTCACCTCGGGCCTAGACCGATCATCCGTCAGGTCCCCTTCGTTTTGGGGAGGGATGGGAGGATGGGGAGAATGGGATATTCCGATGGGAATACTCGGGACGAGGATAAAGAGGAGAGCGCAGTTTATGGCCTTGGGCCAGGGTTTTAAGAAAACTTAAGTAACCCCAGCTGTGACAAAGAAACAAACAATGACAACAAAGAGTATATGCGTTATGTAAGGTGAATAAACTTGCAGGATGACTGGAGTTTAAAGAAGGAAGTTGATGTTAGTGTGGCTGACAGGGAAGCTTGGCCAGTCAGAGACAAGTATACAAAGGGAAAAAAAAAAAGAAGCGGTATTGGATCGTGGACGACAGAGTAACCGCCCATGAGAGGAACATGCCATCTCATAAGTTGCGATCCCTACCTAAGGTACCTATCCATGGGTCTGATGTTGGTTGAATGAGAGGGGAAAGACAGAGACCACGACAAAGGTATGACGATGCCGCACGCGGCATGGTGCTCTCTCCCTGTAAGTGGAGGGCGGGGTCCGGGGGCTTTGGGCGGCCCACAGCAGCCCAGAAGCAGAGCCCACCTCAGCCATGGGGCCCGTACCCCTGTCTTCTGTGAGCGCTGTAAGCGGCAGCTCAGTCCCCCCTGGAACCCAACTCTTTGACGGGCTTCTAGGCTTTGACTTTAAAAGAAGCGGGGGCTTTGATGTCGACCAACAACCGTCTCAGGATCAGTTGATCAAGTAAAGCCGAACCAAAGTAGGTACCTATGAAGCGCCTAAGGTTAATATTTAATGGTCGAATACGAATATTGTCTTTGATTCTGAGACCAGAATCTACTGTGCAACATGCAAGCCGAGACCTGAATAATAACCCAAGACATCCGACACTTCGACATTGCTCATCATGACTCTAGTAAAAACTCAGCTGGACATCTTGTCGTGGGTCCTCATGATCAGGCGCCCACATGGCCAGGGTCTTCACGTCACGAACCTGAAAGCTCTCTGAGCTAAATAATCGGGGTAAACTTAACGCCGTACACTCGTTCCTGATCAATCTAAATTTACCGCAAGCGGTTGATCGATCATCTCCACTGCAGGCTCAAAGAGACTCGAGACTTTAGAGCTATCGTGTAACAAAAACAATGATTTTCAGCCTATGGATCTTATCTTATTCACCAGGGACAATGAAGTGGAACGTTGCAGGGCAGGTATTGATTGACAAAGTCGCGTGTTTTTCTTTGTTTTGCGGTCCGTGAAACGGCCGGCCTTCTTCATGGATTGTTTCTTAGTAGAGCCTCACTTATAACAACTCAGGTTCTGACACGTGAGACTACCAGGTCAGCAGCTTCATAGGCGCAACACGTCGAGTACCTGCAACCTTTGCAGAGCTTGGTTTGTCGTGTTCTGCGCCAAAAACTCTGTATCTAGGTTTCCAACGGCGGAGTCGTACAACACTGGGCGCTTCTGCAAGACGCAGCGTACACCAATCGCGCATAAAGTAAAGGAAGCCAGCATCTCCTTCGTATCTCGTGCCTGATCAACCTAACTCATCCCTGCCTCGGTAACGCGCTTGCAGGTCTGGACTTAAAATAGATCCCTTAAGGACCAAGCTCAAGCTTGTCAATCCGATGCCTAATCCGAGCCTTTGGCTGGTATCCATCGCTTTGGCAACAATCTATAGCATCAAATTCAATTCAAGATAAAGTGCTCCAAGCTTGCTTTTTTAATAGAGCTTAATCTCTAACTCCGGCTTAGGTATCGATTGATCGGCGTTACCGCCAAGTAAAGTCAAAGTGCTGTGCATTGTGGCACCACCACGCTTTGCTGGTCAAACATGGCGTCGTGATCCATACCCACCCTCAGGTTGCCCGGATCCAGGTACTGAATTCAGTCTTGTAACTCAAGTAATATTGAATTATACCCGTGCGTCTATAGCCAAGTGCCGGAATTGGCCACTTCAGCCTCTTCATTTATTCATAAGGTACGTCAATGTCTTGATCCAAAATCCACGTCTCGGTTTAACCGTCTTTCCATTCAATGCGCCCAAGCTAATCACAAGAAAATCCAAAACAAAGCACATAATAGTCCCGCCCAGAACATGCTTCATCCAATCGTTATGTGCTAAATCGTCATCGCCGTAACCTTGATCCAATCCGTCGGGTGTATCCATGTGCAACTAATCCTCCGGCTGTAGCACTCCATCGGCCCCGACTATCTTGCCGACATCCCACTGCCTCTTCTCCCCAGCTTTGGACCATTGCACATTCTCTGCTGCTTTCTCGTCCGTACCACTGGCCCGCTGTATTTGCTCATCGGCAAAGCCAGCAGCTCTCATACGCTGCTCCTGGTTTTGCCGCAGCTTTTGGCGGTCTCTAAACGCTTCCACCGCATCATCCCAGTTGTCGCCGTCTTCGTCCTCGTCCATTTGTACATCAGTCTTGGGATCGTAAGATTCTGAGAATCGTCGATCGATGCCCGAAGACCCTCCCACGGTTCCTCGGCCCCGATATTTCGGAGGTGGTGCAGGCCCGATGAGATCTTCTAAATTATCTGAGCCCTCATCATCCTCGTCCTTCCGTTTGCGGTCTTCCTTCGTCTCCAGAGGTGATCGATGTCGATGCCTACTCTTAGATTCTCTAGGCGATCGAGACCTTCGTCGGCGTCCAGGCGATCTAGACCTGTCCTTCCTTCGGTGACTGCGACGATGGCGACCTTCCTCTTCAGAGTCTCTATCCCTGCTTCGTGATCTTTCGCGTCGTCTGTGTTCTTTTCGCGACCGCCCCGAGCGTTGTGAATCATCATCAGTCTTACTGTGACGATCCTCCCGAGATAGCCGACCATGCTGCCTGCGATCACTGCGTCGATCTGTAAAGAGATCCTGTTCCTTTGGCTCTCGTTCGCGCTCGTGTTTCCGGTCTTTCTCGCTGCGCTTCGAATCCCTTCTTGATGAAGGCCCCGCATCGTCTTCAGAACTAGGTCGCTTTTTGCCGCCTAATATGGCATGAATATCGCCCATTTGCCGCCGTCTTATATCATGGACACTGGGATTTGTTTTGCGCCGCTTAACTTCCTCTGCGCGCTCCAAGTCCTTTAGCCGTGCTTTTGACTCAGCAGCTTCCTTGGCCAGAAGCGCCTTATTGTGGTTGTCGGTGTCCTTGATAATATGTCGCAAAAATCGGGTATTTGGTTTCATCATATTTGCCGGTCTGAAGCCATGTCAGCAACAGATTCTGTAGAAGTCGTTTGGAGCTCCCATTACTTTTTATTTGAGCGATACGCGTTCATGCCCATGGCTGAATATTTCAGAGAGCAGTCGCTTGCCTCCTGTGCTAGGAGGTTGGCGACATAATCGTCTGTCAAAACGTCGTTGTTCTCTGACATTAGTGATCTCGTTTAAGAGACCAAGCAATACGTTAATCTGAAATGTTTTATGTTAAGCTGAGAATGTGGAATGTGCCAAAAAGAAGTTTCAGGTTGGAGTTGCAGAGCCGGTTGTCTTTGATTAGCATCGTAGTTCTATCCATTGATGCCAGTAAGCATCTGCCGTCCCTCACCGCCTTGAGCCGGCAGCATGACCGGCACTAACCCAGAATAGGTCTCTAGTAAACATATCCCACGCAGCAACCTTAACTTAAACACGATAAACTCAGATCAGACACTTGACAACTCTTGATCGGATATTGAGTCGCAACAGCATTGTAGCAAGCGCTACGAAACCAAGATGGAACAGCCTAATACACAAAAGGTCCTAGAGACCTTGGCTAAGCTCCAGTCAACACAAGAAATCTCAGTCATCAAACTCAGTGAGCCCATCACAAGCTCAACACCTCAAGATGCCCGACAACGAACGTCAGATGCGTCAAACTCAGCTTTTGACGCGCCTACACCTGCGAGCTTAACAGCTGATCTTGCGCATTACAAGGAGCTATTTGCGAAACTGCGCTTCTCATACGTGCAACAAGTCACAAAGGAAAAGTTTATCCGAGCCATTGTCGGTGACCCGCCCATGATTGTCACTATGGAGGAGAATATGGAACTTGAAAAGGAAAATGCAGTCGCCAAGAAGCAGTTAAAAGAGCTAAAGACAGAAGTCGCAGACATGGTTACGGACCTTGAGCAAAAGGGCATCGAGCTGAGCAAAAAATATGAGAGCGTACAACTCGAGACGACAAAGCTGCAGGAGATGCCATCCAAGATTGAGGAGCTGGAGATGAGAATCGAACAGCTACGGGCTGAACAAGAGACACCTGAAGGATCCAACCCCATCATGAACCTACCCTTGGCCAAAACACAGGATCTAATCAACCAACGGAAGCTCGAACAGCAGGAGCTAGCAAGAGAGCTAGAATCACTGCAAGCCAAGGTCCCGCGGAAGAGAAAAGAGGCCGAGCGACTGCGCATTGAACTTCAACCTCTGGAGAACAAACGTCAAAACAGCGCAACTGCTGCGCGCGAAGCAAGAAGAAGAAAGGAGGCGGCTCTGGGTGGCGCGGCCGACGACTTAGAAGAGAGAGCGCGATGGTGGAGAGCTAGTGAGGGTGTATTGACACAGGTGCTGGGTATCAAGAATTAACAGTGATTGGATCACGAGTTGAGACCAGGCGTTACTTGGTCATGGCTGGCGTTTGATAGGTTGGATGAATGGGTTCGGGACAAAGGAGTTGGAGGCTATGTAATAATGACCGATGGCTGTTGTGCTGCGTTTTAGATGCAAAAGTGTAATCAACGTCTGCTTTGAATACTTTTTGAGGCTACCCAGCCGAGCCACCTACGTGATATCTTGTCCTCGGCCCTTCACAGGCCCTTAGGAAGCATCAACTGTTCAATTATTGTTGCCTACTAACAGCCAGGCCAACTTCTCAGACGAATAACACAACACAATAGCTTTCTGAGCCTGTGACACAAAGCGACTATGAGAGCCTTGTTTCTGGAACAAAAGAGGAGATACCATATTACACAGAATGTTACAAGGCACAACAGCCCACTTCGTTCCATTCAAGCTGAACAGTTTACCATGGCGGCTTTAAACCTTTAAACAATGACGAGAGTGCTCAGCAAGAGTCTATCATGGATACCACTGAACAAGAAAGACAAGAAGAGGCTATGCTAACAGTTGCCAGAATCCCAACTCCAGCAGGCGAATGTAGTTAATCCGAGTCCATGACTGAAGAGGAGCCCAAACGCCAAGCTAAGGCCCATATGGCCACGATGGTGTTTTGGAGGTCATCGTGGCCCCTCGTCCTTCATTTGCTGTCAAGTTTCAGCAGCTCGTTGCTTCTGCTTGGGCACTTGACGCTGCATGGAGATGCACATTTCTCCTTCTCCGCAGTCAAGGACTTCCCATCACTAGCCTTACAAGAATACTTGTATTCAAGCTACCAATGGTCTTCATGGGGCCTGGATCTCTCATCATAATAAAGTCCTGCTCCTGATGCTGCCGACGACCCTGGTCTCCCCTCATATCATAGGCGCAGTCGATTGGAAGACTTCGTTAAGATATGAACCACCCAAACTCCTTCCCTCAGAAGCTCTCAATTCAAGCTCCTACAACTGGACAGACTACCTCGCAACTGTTAGGGAAGGAAAGTGGTCAGTGAGAGCTCAGGGTCGCCTAAACGAATTGTGGCAGGGCACTAAATGGAGTCAATGTGACTGGAAGAATGGGCAGTAATACCGCATCCTCGCACCAAGGCCCCAGAAAGCCCCGGTAGTTCCAGGATCGAGGGTAAAGGGTGCGTTATTGCCATATCTCGAAATCCGGAAAATCGAATGGGACCAGTTGCCAAGGAGTAAAGAAGTAACTGACTTACTCGCCACGAACGCACGGGAGTCCAACCTCAACCTTGTTGAGAGGAAATCTACGTGGCGTAACTACTCGAATCGAGAGAAATTTCTGATTTACATTCGTAATATCTGGAACAGCAGTGCAAAGTATTGCCCTGCAGCCGCTAAAGAATGTCATCTCCCTGCCCCTGAAGTTTTCAGAGGAACTATCAAAGCTCTCCTTCTACACAGGGTACTGCGAGATTCCGACAGCTGTATTCACCCAGAGCCAAGCATATTTGGAAACTCGTCGCTTATGGCCCCGTTCGACAGGATATTGCATTCATCCCGCCTCATGCTGCGCAGTAGCCTATTAAACTCAGTTTGCTGCATTGCCTACGTGGCTTGTCGACGATCCTAGTACGTATATTATGGAAAACTCTGTATTTTTTTATTATTATGCATGAAAATTGCCTTCAAGAGGCATGTACGGAGTAAAGTTAGATAGCGTCACTAAGACTTATTTCTTGTGCCGAAATGGTTGAGTTTGTAGTTCGCATAAGGCGTGATGAAACCTAAACTTATCTCAGGATTCATAGTGAATCACAACATCAGGGGTTTCAAATATAAGAAGACATCTTCCTCCCTTTCCCCCTCACTTGACTTCTTTATCTTTCATATACGCAAAGATGCCTTCCAAGCTCAAGAGGCAGAGCCTGGCCGAAGGGCCCTTCGACGAACTCGAGATAGAGGCACCTGAGAACCTTGGACGATCTATACGCCAGATGATGGCGTCAAGTTTTCGCTCCACAAACTCCCTGCGCGTCAAGGATGCGACGTTTACAATCAACATGGGCGAAGACTACGACTACAACATTCTTGAAGGGACAACTCCTGATCAGGTACATCTTGAATTTCGCAACCATATCTCTGATGTTGCCGACGGCCTACGGAAGTTACACAAAGAGAAAGCACTGGATGACTACTTCATTGAACAACTCACTCAAATGGTTTATGGGTCCAACATGATTGAGATGGCTGGAGGAGGTGTCGACGTCACGGTCAAACTTTGTCGAGCAATATTTGAAGGAAAGGAAGTCCCAGAAGAAATCACAGAACGCGACCCCGAGTACGAACATCTCAGAGCCCATTTGCTGAGCTTGAAGCTACCCAGTGAACACAAGGAGATTCTCACAAGCCGCCGAGAGATCTTTCAGCACGCCCAGGCAGCGCGATATATGATCGAAGAAGTTTGCATCGGCGGCAAAGATCTGACCAAAGATATCATTCTGGAAGCCCATTGGATCCTAACAAACAAGATCGACATTGATGATAAAACGCCATGGACTTACTATAGTGGCAAGTACCGAGACTGGGGGGTCAGATGTGGCAGTCATCACTTTATGAGTCCTACCAAAGTTCCCAGCGCTATGCAAGAAATGCTTGAGTCACTCGAATCAGACATCAAAACCGCCAAAGAAAAAGGAGAAATTGATCCAGTACTACTTGCAAGCAAGTACTGCCATAAATTTGTCAATATCCACCCTTTTGCCGACGGTAACGGTCGAATATGCCGCCTTATTCTTAATACACTCCTTCTCAAGTATGGTGGTGGTATTGTTAGCTTTGGAAACCAAGGAGATGAGAGAAAGGAATATTTACAGATTGCGGTCAGTTCGAGCGAGGCAGAAGCCTCACAGATGGAGCAAAAGCATTACAAGCAGCTGGCTTCATTCACATTGCGACATGCGCGGGAGAATATGCGCAGAATTCGTCAAATCTTCAGTAGGGAGGATTGATTCTACTTATATTGAAATTAACAGCAGTACTTGAGCATAGTGATTGAGAATAGCACTTTAATTACGTCGAAAAAGACACAAATATCCAGAGCTGAGGCTTGGCTTTTGTATTCGCTTGCCATTCCAAGACTTTCAAGACGCAATTCACGGGGGGCAGGGCAAGGCACGGCTTAATTAAGTTTGAGGCGGAGGGGATTTCGTATCTCGTTTTTGCGACCCACGTGCATCAATCTTCTTGGCATAGAGCTTTTACAGGGGGATCTTTAGATGCATACATAAGTCAAAGAAGGGGGAAATGGCCCCCCCCTGTAAATGGCCCCCCCAAGCTAGTGCATTATTGTGGAGATTTTATGACTTTCTCATCGGTTCGCTCAATACCAGCACGTGATATCTTAAGCCCAATTGGGTATATAAGACCCTGTTTTCTCCTGTAGCTGCATTTCGGTACATCAGGCCTTAAAAAGGAAGATTGAGGCTCTGTAGCCAATGAGGCAAACGGCTGTGAAAAATAATAATCCGGACCTTAAATTTGTTATGATTGAAGAGATTATAAAAGGAAAAAAAGAAGGAATTAAGGCCGCGGAACGGGGGTTCGAACCTGCGGCCTTTACAGATATGTGTATCACGTATCAGTTAGACTCTTACGTACATGAGCCGATGTTAACCCGAGCCCCTTAGCCGGGCAAGGGGGTCCACAAATACAAAGCAATTTGAGCCAATCATATTAATGCACTAGCTTGGGGGGCCATTTACAGGGGGGGCCATTTCCCCCTTCTTTGACTTAGTCCACAGTCCAATACAGACAAGTCAAACACCTGCGGCGCATAAAACTGAAAAGAGGGCTGGTTGTTGTCGTTACGTGGAGGAGTGGTCTAAGCCTCGATGAGAAGAAATAAGTGGTGACGCACTATAATCTTTGATGGAGGATTACAATGCCTGCTGAATGCCCATGTCCGGGTGTAACATGGCTGTAGCAATAGAAGTCAGCATGTGTGTGTGTGCCTCTATACGAAAATGATTGTCGAGTTTCCGATCTGTGTGAAACGGTGGAACCTGGTTGTAAATCATGAAAAAATGAAGGATATCTTTCTCCACAACGCCGAGTCTTTAGTTGATTACGTTCCAAGCCCATGGGAATCTGACAGCTTATACGTATTCCATATGTATATTTCTTATGATCTCGTGATTCTTGTGATTTCTTGCTTTATCCATGTGCACGTCTAGAATTCTATACAACATGGTAATGTCAGTCAGTCAGTCGGTCTAGTCTGCTTCATTCATTGATGATTGACGGGAGTTGTGCTCACCCGCTCCCGCACCTCGGCCCCACTTCTACACCGCGTGGCCGTAACAGCTAAAGTCGCCCCACTTGGCTTTCAATTCATCGAGACGAATGCGATATGGGTACGCGGATTTGTATGTATTGGATGTATGTGATAGATACCTTAGTAGGTAGGAATTAGCTGTTTACTCTTTTGTCCTACAACAAGGTGAAATAATGGGTTGATTGATCGACACCCAGGTTACCTATCCAACGTAATACTCTTATTATTATCTACGCGGCTTCGTGTTACCATAGGTAGGTATCCAAGTATGCAAAGTTTAAAGTGCCCAGCGAAGCAAAGCCAAGAAAGATCATCATCATCCTGGAGCAAGGCGCAGCTACACACACTGACATATCATGAAGATCACTATCCTCGAAATAGT